>OZ024789.1:1956444-2074315 GCA_964017065.1 Haliclona indistincta
ACACAATAATTTTTACTTTTTTATTAATTTTTTATTAAAATTTTTTATACACTATGATACTTCAGTCACTGTGTGTACTCTCTCAATAGATGGTTCTGGCGAACAGGAAAGAGACGATTTTCGGTGGTAACTTCCACGGTGAATATCCAGCCAAGGTAACGTGTGTGTGGTCTTTGTATACATGTGTAACTTGAAGCACATTGTATTTTTGTCAAATAGGCTCTGGACTATCTTGCTATCTCTATCCACGAGATTTGTAACATGAGTGAACGCCGTCTGGAACGACTGATCCACCCTGGTTAGTGGACATGATCACTTGATCACCCATTCATTCACCCACACACCTAACCATCCACCTACTCACTCACCCACCCACTCTTTCATGTTCACAGCTTACAGTGATCTCCCTCCATTCCTGGTGCAAGATGGTGGTCTCAACTCAGGTTAGTTACATTGTACATGTACAAGTAAGACGCATTCCGTATTTCTTCTAAAAATTCGATGCAGAAGTAGATGTAAATAATTTCAGATTTGCTTGTCTGATATTTGGGGATGATTGTGATAGAAGTTCTTGAAGCACCGAATAGTTGTAGGTGTGGCAATGAGCACGTGTTTTGTACGAGAACACGTATACAGTTCTGTTCAATGTAGTACAGGACTTTTCGCGTTGGGCTGTTGACTGAATATGACAGAACTAAAGCGCTTACCGAAATTTGGAGGTTTAGTACGCATTTCAGCAACAAGGTGCCAAAAAATAGAAGGCCCCGAATCTTTAGAAGAAATACGTTACACTACTCATATTAAACTTTTCTCTAACTTCTCACAGGATTCATGATTGCGCAATGGTACTGCGGCTGCTCTCGGTAATGATAACTAGTGATCTTTTGGTGGTTATGAAGTGTTGTCTTTGTTGTTGTACAGTGTCAGAGAATAAGGTGCTGACTCATCCCTCCTCTGTGGACTCCATCACTACATCAGCTGGTACTGAGGATCATGTGTCAATGGGTGGGTATGCAGCAAGGTAGGCACTGACTGTGGTGTAACACGTAGAGAATGGTAAGATATACCACTCACTCATTGACTCACTCATTGACTCACTCACTCACTCACTCGCTCACCCACTCACCCACTCACTCACTTACCCACTCACTTACCCACTCACGTGCCCACCCACCCACCCACCTACTCACTCACACACTCACTCACTTCACTTACCCACTCACCCACTCACTCATCTCTCTTCTTGCTAGTTGTTGCTATTGAGCTGTTAGCTGCTTGTCAAGGACTGGAGTTCCTTCATCCATGCAAGACCACCACACCTCTCGAGGAAGTGTACAAGTTGGTTCGATCAGTAGTCAAGTAAGCCGTATCTACACTATGTATCAATGGTGTGACACTGTACTGTGACTACAGATCATGGGATCATGCATGATCGGTTCATGGCTCCTAATAATTTATAGCAGCTAGCTGTCGTCAAGCTACTGCAAGAGGGAAAGGTACGAGACATTGTTACAAGTTGCAACTGTTAATTTTGTCAGTAAAATTTTTTGAATCAGTGAAAAAAGTTGTCAAGATAACCAAATTTTGAACTTTTTGTGTGTAAAATTTTTATTGCTCCACTAAAATTATAAAAGTGCATGTAGCTCTATATGTTGTCTATAGCAGGTCTATACTTTCTGTCTGTCACTCAGGTGTGGGATACTGTTCAACCATACATTGCAACATACGAGGAGTACAGCAGTGTGGCTCCACCCACTACTGGAAGCCACGCCCCACTGATAGCACTCAAGACTGATTCATGACATGTGTGACCCTCATTATAGCAATGAGACTAAACCCTCAGAGTGAACTACTTCATGATATCATAATATCAACTCATACCATGCACTAGTACAGTGTGTTATACTATTATTGAGTGTGTATCTGTTGTATCATTTTAACCCCTAACCAACCATCCAATAACTTCAATCTCAACTTATAGAATGTATTTATTGTTAAAATTATTATCTCATTGGTATTTGCTGTCATGTGTGAGTTACTGTCAATATTAAAAGATTGAAGAACAATAAAGTTGATGAGAAAAAAATACGAATGACGACTATTATGGAATGGAACTACAAAAATGTTCGATTCGATTATGTTCCTGTGTCTTCATCTGCACTTTTAATAGTCTCTTACAATGACGTCATTGACTGGTCTGACACTTCTCTAGTTGAGAGAGAAAGATAGATATTAGAGTGAGTGAGTGAATGCATAGCAGTTACACATTGCATTATAGTTTGATGGTAGCATACCTTAATAATTATTGTGTTTCTTATGAGCTCAGCAAGTGCACCCAGTTCAGACTGTCTGAGACACTCTATCAAGTGTTGATATGTACGAGTAGGTGCATCACTTGTCAGCCATTTCTTGAGAATTTCCTTCGTAACAATCTTCGCACCTTTGTTGATATGATCCTTCTCAATGAGATCAGCCATTGTTTCATTCTTGTCTTGCAGGAGATACATTCCAAACATCTTGTAGTCACTAGCAGCAATCGTTTCAATGACTCTCAGTGGTTCACCATCAGCTCCCTTCATTGCCATAAGATCCAGTAGTGTGGGTGTGGCACCTACACACACAAGATGGTATTATAGTCACACAAGATGATCTAACACTGAACCACTGACACACAGTCACTAATACCTAACTGAGAGATATACTACTATCAAGCATGCATGCAATACAATGCAATGTATAATGGAAATTACTGAGTAATGGAGCAACACTAGCATACAAACTATGACATGAGAGAGCTGTTGTGATAAACCACTGTTAGTATAGTAAGAGATAGTGATGGTAGCCACATATTACTACATTTTTACCAACCATAATGATTATGGTAATACAGTACCTAATTGCCGAGCGCCTTAGCGCGAGGCAAATAATCGCGACGGTGTGCGGGGGACTGGAGCGTCGTGCGTTTTCTCAGTAATGTTAATAATATGTATATTTAGATCGATGTCACGCTTAGGAATGCTAATCAAGATTACAGCAAGGGCTCATATTACGTATTATACTGCGGGGTCACGGGATCTGGCGCTGCATCAGTATGAGATAAGAACTTAACGGTGGGCTGAGACCATGGCGGATTAGATCCCAGAGTCTACTCCTGACAGAGCCAAGTGGCTAGCTCAGCTCGGGAAGAGAAAACAGAGAGCAGCGGCCTGAGTCTAACGCCACAAAAGAAGCAAGGCACGCCATCAGCAGTACTACTAACAATACACGGAACCGGCATTGACTCTAATAGGTAGTCTGACACGAGTCCACGAGGCCGAAAACAGGAAGCTAGCTCACTGTATCTGTACCTACCGGCCGTCTGCTGTCGAGCCCACTAGCTGGTCAATTATAACTACTTAATAAATTCAGTGCGAGGCATTCATGCGTATTCGTAACTCCTAGTAATACATGACTACTATAGTGTAAACACTGTTTCACAAGCTGATCCATCATCCATCATCACAAGCTGATGATCATGATCACACACTCTCTGTATTATCATGATACCACATAATACCAGCTGAGGTTGACCTAGCCTCACCAGTATACAGTGCTCACCTTCTGCTGCTGCTAGTGGTGGTAGCTCATGACTGTCACTGGTGTCGTCACTGCAGTGAATAGAGTGTGCAGTGCTCTCCATTGCTGCTCCTACATCAATACAATTATCACATGTATCATCAGAGACTATACATCACAACACACCTAGCCACAGCTGATGATGAGCTTCCAATACAAACACTTCTCTTGTCTCCTCACATTCCACAATCTGTGTCTCAGGGTTGTAGACACAGATGTGCTGGGCCCTGCTGCCCTCACCACAGGAGCATAGGAAAGAGTCCACCTTGGTGATGGCACCTTCTCTGATGTGGAGCTTTTCTTCTGTCAAACGTATCGACTTCAAAACGTGATTTCGAATGATTTTGCACTCCTTACGAAGCTTCTTCAGGTTACTATAAAAGTAATGTACTTCCAGTTGAAGATGGCGCTCCACTAAACAGACCACTCCTCCAGGACCATAATCCAACTCAATCTTATTTCGATATTGTCGCTGGCGACGATTTAAAGAAAAGCGATCGGAGAACATTGTAAGAAGGAATACTAGAATGGCTGGTAGATAACCCACTGGGATAGGAACATACTCTTTGTCGACCCCTCGTCTTACTCTCAGTCTAATCACCCATGGGTGGGAGGAGTCAGGCATTTCAGTAGCATAGAGTAGAGCGCAAGGCAAAAAATACTCTGATGTTTGGTCAATCGCAGCCACTACCTTTACGTGCTCTAGAATGTCCACAAAGAATTGCGATGGAATGGACTCAGAGAACTCAACACATGACTCTAGTGTGGACCGGGTGAAGCGCCCGTGGTGCTGGAGTAGCTTTTTAGCTCCGTCAGGAAGGACAATGTCCTCGTAGTGCTTGACAAGGAAATCTTCATTCAGAAACGAGAGAGTGATTAGTCGAGAGAGCATGTTGTGCACTGGTTTGGTGTCGATGATGACAGAGTCTCTGAGCTTCGGAGTATCAAAATGCATGATAAGGCTGATATCGTGGAAGAACTGGATTGCTTCCATGGTCTCCAATTCGTCCATCCCAAGAGAGTCTCCGAGTCTATAGCACTCACTAAGTGTGAGTATGGCTTTACCATCCTTCTCAGCTATAGTCAGCATGCTCAGGAGAAACCCAAACCAGCGCAGCTTTACCTCTACTTTCATCGTCACATTTGCCTTTTTCAACAGTTGTCGAAGTTTCTTTGCTGACTCTGTCCGCTCCTTCTTGGTCTCGGTGTCCATGGCGACGGCATTGATAGGCAGGATCACCTTGCTACCCAGCTGCACTCGGAATGCTTTGTACGGTTCGAGGACTTGTTCGAGAATTGTCTCTTTCTCTGCTACTGTTTCACTGCAATTGTGTGCCTCGTCTTCAAATGTGCCCATGATTGTGAATTTAGCTCCCTTTGGACACTCAGTTGCTGATGGTGTGTATGGTGGCTGAATAGAAGCTGTAGACTTGGCTAGAGTCTCCATTATCTGTTGATTGCTCAACACTACATCAAATTGATCACAGTTGGCAGACTTGCCACTAAAGAAAAAAGAAAACTCTGCTATTTTGCTCAAGGGCTCGTTGAGTTTGAGAGGAAAGATTTGAAGACAGCTGTTTCGAAGTAAAAGAGCGGCTGCATCCAGAAATGGTGGTTGGCCACCACAATCAGTCACCATCATCCAGTGGGAGTTGAAGATTATACCAGAACTTCTGCTGCTGTACAGTTCTTTGAGCAGATCAGGAAACCAAGTGAAGCCAACGTTAGCCACTGGAGAATAAGGATCAAGAGAAGGCTCAGCTGCTGCTGGTATCTGATTAGCACTGCCTGCTACTGCTGCTGCTGGTGGTGGTGTAGGAGGGAGCAGTTCATTGCCAACAAGAGTTGGGTCATACTCTGCAGCAGTGTCGTTTGTAGCAAGTGAGCTAGTGTCTATTGCTACTGGTAGTGCTGCTACTGCAGGCTTGTCTGAATGGACCAGAGCCTTGTCCAATGGACTTTCCTCAATGGTCTTCTTTACTGCTCCACAAACCATTTCAAACATCTTGTCTGTACTGACGTTCTCCCACTCCACTTGTGCTGCACTGGAATCAGCTTCACTATTGATCAGCATGTAGCGAGAGGGTGGATCAATACAGCCGGTACTGTTCCTTTGAAGGGCTGGTTCTTTCCCCATGGCGAGGTCGAGAATTGATGTTTTTCCAGTGCCAGGATAGCCCTGGGTACCAATGTTGGTGATATTCATGATGACTGTTACTCCCAGTGACGCCTTGGCATCTGAACAACAATAAAAATTGCTTTATACAACACGTGTAAATAAATAATTTGAACTGACCATCGTATTGTATCATCTCTCGGTACATCTGCTGGTACACTCTCTTGTCTTCCAAGGCTGCTCCCTCTAATATCCTACCCACCACCCACTGCCCGTCATCTTCCTGCAGGACTGCATTGGAGAAAGGAGCTGTTATGTCAGCAGTACACCTGTACCACTGCCAGTGTCTCTCACTATAGCTGCTGTACTGCATGGACAATACATTGATAGTACTCACTCAATTCAATGAGGGCAGTTTGGGATAGATTATCAGAACCATGTCCACCAAATATTACCAGTAACACACTGTGTGGTGATAGTTGTAGAGCAGACATTGAGTGGTAGCATCGTTTAGTCACAGAGCTAGGGAGGGATAGCTGAAGAATGTATACAATATCAAACCAATCTTGAAAGTGTCTAAGATACAAACACTATACCTTCTTCCACTGGTTTGTAGTGAGGTCACCAATCCAACAGTCACTGGTAATACCCCGGCTACCGAGACCTCCCACTATTACTGGTCGTAGACCACTCACACAAGTGGTAGCATGTGCCCACCTCCTCTCCGGCCATTTCACCGATCGGTCGATAGGCTTGTTGATCCTGGTCCAGTGCTGGTAAGAGGAAGAGCAGACTTGTCCTGGGCTATCACTTTTTAACAGGCATGCTCACAGCACATAACATGATGTGTTAGCAATAGTGTATGTGATTACACTGTACACAATATGCTGCTATTTGTATGTACAGTAGAGGACAACAAAAACTATTAATGTTCGCTGTCGTTATATGATTTCATATTTATGCCTCAGTGGGTGGAGTCATGAGTCAGTCGGTCGGTCAGTCTGTCTGTCGCAACGATTTCTCGCAGCACGCTGAAAACTAATCGCTGAAACAAGCAACACGGGTAGAAATCGATACTTGCTCGGATTTTAATTTGAAGAAGTTTGATTTTAAAGCTTAGTGCATAAGTTACTGCATGAATTGCTCACGGCCGGTTCGGTTTTGTAGCGCACGCTGAAATTCAAGCTCTGAAACTAGCAATGCGAGTAGAACACGGTATTAGCTTGCTTTAGAACATTGGAAAACTTTATACAAAGCTTAGTTCGTGAGTTAAGTCGCAATTTGCTCACTCGCGATCGATCATGGCTGTGGAGTTCTTCAAAGGCAAAGCTATCCACAGTTCACTGCTAAGAAGCTGATAGGTTAGAATTTCAATAATGTAATTGTGCAAGCAAGCTATGGATGCTGTCTCGCTCTGTGCTGTGCCCTGCACTTGAACTAAACATTAGAGACACGCCCATTTGAATTAGTGGTCAGCACTGATTGACTCCTGCATAGTGATTGCTGTACAATACAGAAAGATATAATAGCTGCAGTTTAATTGTTGCTGCGTAAGTGAAATGGTTGCTTTCCACCGAGGCATCTGCACCTTTGGTGCTTCATTTAATTATCGTCTATGGCGTGTTGTTATAGTATCAAAATTTGATCGCTCTTACGAGACTGCAAAAATAATTTATGATATCAGTTGCAAATTAAATTAGGTCAGTCATAATAATATCAAAAGACCACCAAAGGTGCAGATGCCTCGGTGGAATGCCACCATTTCACATACACAGTAAACTGCAGCTATTGCGCCTTTCTGTACAGCAATCACAAAGCAGTACAAGAAAATAAAAAGATTTCTATCGAAATCAAAAGGATGTAGGGTTGTGAAATCTACCACTGGTCCACAATGTAAACTAACAAGGAACAAGCATGGAATGGTAACACGATTGACTTGCTAACAGACCATAGATCCCTACATCAGTGGCTGCTTTGGCTGACTATAGCTAGTTCTGCTAGTTGCTGTTGATTGACACCTGACGTGCATTCTTATGTGCAGCCACTGATGTAGGGATCTATGGTCTGTTAGCAAGTCAATCGTGTTACCATTCCATGCTTGTTCCTTGTTAGTTTACATTGTAGACCAGTGGTAGATTTCACAACCCTACATCCTTTTGATTTCGATAGAAATCTTTTTTATTTTCTTGTTTGTGTCCTTTTTTCTTATTCAGTGATGTGCAGTTCAATATCATGCATGTACTGAGCCGTCATTGTTTCCACCATTGGTTTAGTTTTCCTGTTAGTTTGATGGCTTTTCTTTATTAACAATTTTAAACTTGTAGCTAAAAATAATTGTTATGCTGAATATCAGGTCGCCTACAAATGTACGCATAGCGCATGCATGCAGGCTAGGCATGCATTCGAGCCCCGCCCACACTTGTTTGTAGACCATACGGCGGTTATAATGATCTGGCGAGCGCAGAATGTTGATTCTACACGAGCTTACAGTTCTTCGACGACTCCAGACAAATACGTGTTCTCCGTGTTCCATACGGCGTGGCTATACTCAAGCTAGTGCTCGGTCACGTGCGCTAGCCACTGCTTGGTCACGTGCGTATTGCGCAATCACACTAATGGCGTCTAACACTTAGCTGACAATGGATCACGATCGAGAACTCGCAGAATGTATATCGCCGTTTCGCTAAAAACAAAGTTCAAAAGGCACCTGCCAGGAGAATTTCACGACTGTTCGTGGGTGTTTTGGTCTCGTCACTGCTCGCGTAAAGGCGCTAGGCGAGTTGAAGAAAGAAGAAGAAGAATAAGAAGAAGAAAACGAAGATGACGAAAGTCGATTTTCACCGTTTCCAGGTTCGTCACTTTAGTAACAATTTCGAGCAATCTCCTTGCTACTGTAAGATGGGGCAACGCCAGAGAGCAGAACTTCGTGAGGTCAAGCAAGAACTTTGTGAAGTATAGCGAAGAGTCCCGTTATGCTTGATCTGGATCCAAAGGACGATCTATTAACCAGGCAGGACCAACTTGCGGCACATGCTTTCGATAACTCCCTTGCACTCAAGCGAGCGCTCAGCGAAATAGCGAAGTTAAGAGTCCTCTCGTCCATCCAGCACTCTCAGTTTCAAACTGCCCAAGATTGACATCCCTATATACATTTAACGGTGACATGATCAAATGGAGGACATTCTGGGAGCAGTTTGACGTCTCTGTATACACTCCCGATCTGACATCTCCAAACCAGAAAAGCTAGTCTACCTCAGGCAATCTCTCAGATCAGGATCTGCAAGAAACTTCATTGAGGGACTGTCAAAGACGAGCGACGATTATGACGAGGCCATCGAGTGCCTCACAAATCAATATGACCGCCTACGCCTCATCCACCAGGCTCACGTCAAGACGATCTTGGACATGCCACCTCTCAAGACGGGAAGTGGCAAGGAACTACGGCATTTACATGACATCGCCCAACAACACCTGCGTGCTCTAAAGACCATAGAGTGTGAACCCTCGGGATCCTTTGTGACTTCTGTGCTTGAATTGAAACTCGACAGTCGAACCATGTTCGAATGGCAACGCCACAGCAGTACCTCAACTAGCCTCGTACCCAGGCGCTAGTGAGGAGAAAAAATAAGCGCCTGGTATCTACTGCACACGCATGCGCTAAATATCCGTTTATTTTACTGTAAAATATTCCGATTATGTCACGAAAACGTGGTAGCGGTTATTCAGACCACGCCTCCATTATTAAACTTACAAGCAACTGACTGAGTAGCAACTCGATCGTCAGCTCTAGCTCTGGATTCGACAAATAACTTTGTGGTGAGCGTGCATACGCAATAGTAGGCTTAATCGCGTCATTTATACTGCTCTTGTCAATCGATGTCGCTCGTTTCCGCTACCAGGAGCACCCAGTTGTTAAATTGTACTTCTGCTCTTGTGCTAGAGCTTCAAGAAAAGCCGCTAGAATACAGTCATGACAGCAGATTGCAAACAGGAAAGCTTCACGAACTGCTAAAAAACTGATGAATATTCATCACGTACTACAAACGTGTACGATGATAACCGGCGGCGGTGGAATTCCACCGCTAGTCGCGCATGCGTAAGCAGTATATACCAGGCGCTGTTTTTTCTCCCCCTTCGCTCCACCCCCTTCTAGCGCCTGGGTACGAGGCTATACCTCAACTGGCATACCTCCTTGCAGCGAGCTTCTAAGTTTCATAAACCTACGTGCTCAAGCGGCTGAACACTCTATGTCTACTGTCAACAAGACAAACCCTGGTGAAGAACGCAAGAACCACAAGATGCTGCCAGTGCACCCTGCAAACGTCAAGGTCGAGGACACAGGTATCTGCGTCGCATGCAAGAATGCTACAACTCACCCATTATATATACTCGTGTACTAAATTCAGATCCCTGTCACGTGATGGTAAGATGGCAATTGTCAAAGAGAGCAACCTAAACCACAACTGCCTCCGCCCTGGGCACTTTGTCCGCCAGTGCAAGTCTCTTCACAAATGTCATGAGTGTCAACGACCTCATCACTCCTTGCTTCATTTCACCATCAAGGATGGACCTGTACAAAGGAAAGAAGAGCCCGATCAGAAGAGCAATTCCACCCCAGCAACATCGCTCGCCGCATCAGTGAAGCCCAATGCCCTACTAATGAAGTGCCAGGTTCTCGTAACAGCCAACAACGGTCTGTCAGCCAAAGCATGAGCACTACTTGATGCTGGTTCATCCGCATCCTTTATTTCAGAATGGTTAGCCAAGTCACTTCATCTTCGTCGTCAGAAGCAGTCAATCACGGTTACAGGAATTGGTGGTATGACTCATCCAGGTGCATCTCACGATACCACTTCATTTCGAGTGTCATCACTCGTCGGCTCTAGTGAAGATTTCAATGTCTCAGCTGTTGCTATCCCTCGCGTGACCTGTCATCTTCCCACCTCCTCAACTCCTCTCCAACTGGAGCCACATTGAAGGGCTACTAGCTGATCCTACCTTCTGGCAACCAGGTGCTGTAGATCTACTACTGAGAGTGGACGTTTTTGTGTCATCATTACTGCACGGCCGGCGGTCTGGTGCACTCGGCTTCCCTACCGCATTGGAGATTAATTTTGGTTGGGTGCTAACTGGCGACACATGGTAATCTTTCTCCGCCAGTCAAAGAAAATTCAAAGAAAATCACTTTCGCCTACCTGAGGCTGATGGAAGGTTCGTGGTTCCACTCCCTAAACGAGATGACGTATCCAAGATTGGAGAATCACGTTCACAAGCCGTCCAGAGATTTCTGTCTCTTGAACGATCTCTACATTCTAAAGACCAATTCAGTGCTTTCGCTGACGTCATTGAAGAATATTTCTCACTCCGTCATGCTGAAGAAGTCCCGCTCGTTGATCTCCAGAAGCCCCCATGTGACGTGTTTTATCTACCCATGCACGCCGTGCACTAGCAGGCAAGCACCACCACTAAACTCAGGGTCGTATTTGATGCCTCGGCAAAATATAGTTCTGGAATCTCTCTTAACGACACCCTGATGGTCGGACCCACTCTGCACTCATCGTTACTTGATGTCCTTCTCAGATTCCGCTGTCATGTAGTTGCTATCACAGCAGACATCAATAATATGTACAGGGCTTTTGAGCTTCCGCCATCCGACAAAGACTATTATCGCTTCATATGGAGACGTGACCCACTAGTTGATTTCCGTATGCGTCGACTGACTTTCGGAGTATCTGCCTCATCCTTTGCCGTCAACATGTCTGTGGTCCAGAATGCTGTGGATTTCTCGAATGAGCATCCTCTCGCCTCTCGCGTTATCAAAACATCTCTCTATGTCGACGACTGCCTCACTGGTGCAGACAGTATAGAAGAACCAGCTAGGTTACAGATTGATCTGCAACAACTGTTTGGTAAAGCACAATTCCTTCTTCGCAAATGGACTTCGTCACATCCAGCTGCACTAAAACATGTTTCTCCTGAATTGAAGGAATCTCAAGCCTCTCAAGCACATCCCGATGGTTCTGAGCACAAGACATTGGGAGTGGAGTGGAATTGCAAGAAAGACCTCCGTCTTGCCGTCTTCACTGGACTCAACATCAAGACACTCACAAAGCGATCGTTGACCTCCGAGATCGCAAGGACATTTGATGTTCTGGGGCTCTTCGCACCTTCTACTATCAAAGCAAAGGTATTGTTGCAGAGAATCTGGGAGAGAGGAATTGATTGGGATGAAGCTGTGCCGCCTGACATATACCACACATACCAGAAGTGGAGAGTCGAGTTGAGTATCCTTTTCATTCCTCGCTGCTACTTTCCCTGTTGTTCACGTGATTACGAGATCCAATTGCACAGATTTTCGGATGCATCCGAAGAAGCCTACACAGCTGTAGTGTACCTTCGTGTACAGGCACCTGACAACTCCATTCATGCATCCTTCGTGATGTCGAAGACACGGGTCGCCCCTCTTAAACGGTTAACCATACCAAGTCTCGAGCTATGCGGTGCATTGTTACTATCAAAGATACTCTCTCATGTTCAACGAACGCTGGAATACTCCTCTTGTGAAGTTCATGCTTGGACTGATAGCACGGTAGTCTTGGGATGGCTGAATGGAGATCCACGCCGTTTCAAGACGTTTGTTGGGAACAGGGTGAGCCAGATAATCGACCTCATCGCACCCAGTAAGTGGAGCCATGTGTACGGATCTGAGAACCCGGCTGATCGTCAATCAAGAGGGATTTTTCCCTCCGAACTGATCGACCACGACCTCTGGTGGTCTGGTCCTCCTTGGCTTCACCAAGAACAATCTCATTGGCCCAATCACACTCGCGGTCCTGATTTTGCTGTGCAATGTGATGAAGTAGATCAAGAGATTATGTGCCTAACAAGCACCGATGAACCCACTGGATTCATCGACTTCAAGCGCTACTCCAAGTACAGTCATCTCAAATGCGTCGTAGCATGGATAGTCCGTTTCATTCACAACTGTACTCCAGGCAGCACGTGACAGCATGGCTCTCTTACTACTCTGGAGCTTGGAAAGGCTGAATCGTACCTATGGCTACAAGCACAATCTGACGACTTCTTACCAGAGAAGCGTGTGCTTCAAGGTGGATCACCACTGCCCAAAAAGGAGTAGCTTGCGGACGTTGAATCCCGTTATTGAGAAATCGGGACTCTTACGAGTAGGTGGCCGTGTGCACAACTCTGATTTCTCTTCTGCACAACGCCATCCAGTCATTCTTCATGGCAATCACCCACTAACAAAACTATTTGATCCGTGCTGAGCATATTCGTCTACTACATGTATGCAGGGCCCGCACTGGTCTCATCATCACTTGGTAGGAATTTCTACATTGTTGGACTGAGAAGAGTTGTCCGCACTATTACCCGTGCTTGTGTCATTTGTCGTCGCGTAACCACCAGGCCACAGATTCAGCTTGAAGGTCAGCTACCTGTCGAACGAATAACTCCATGCATAGTGTTCCAGCAAGTTGGTGTTGACTACGCTGGACCTGTATATCTGCGTGTGGGACACGTACGCAAACCCACTTTCGTGAAGGCGTACATCGGAGTTTTCGTATCTTTCACAATTAAAGGGAGTTAGTTTCTGACCTCACTTCAGCCTCTTTCATAGCATGCCTAAGAAGATTCATCGCACGCCGTGGCAAGCCTCACGCCATCTGGAGCGACCAAGGTTCAAACTTTGTTGGTGCTGAATGCGAGTTAGCAGACCTTGCAGCATTTCTAGAAGAGCAGCAAAGAAATGGTGAGATTTCAGATTTTTGTTCACATCAGATGATACAATGGATATATATACCTGAGCGAGCGCCACATTTCGGTGGTTTGTGGGAGTCTGCTGTTAAGAGCGTGAAGAAGCACTTGAGGCGAATTCTTGGAGATGCCAAGCTAACATTCGAGGAGTATACTACTGTACTCTGTCAAATTGAATCCTGTTTGAACAGTCGACCGCTCGTGGCTGCTGACTCCGACGATCATGGCATAGAGGCATTGACTCCAGGACACTTCCTGTAAGGCCGTCCTTTAGAGTCGCTGCCTGATGCGCCATCTGTAAATCTGTGCAGCGCCGTTGGAACCTTTGGAGCCAAACGCTGACGCATCATTTTTGGAGACGCTGGTCATCAGATTATTTCGCGAGCCTCAGGAAATTCACTAAACGGTATACTTCATCACAAAAATTGAAGATCGGAGATATGGTTCTGCTTAACGAAGATGGTATGCTACCCACGAAGTGGCCTATTGGCCACGTCATTGCTACCTACCCTGGCAGAGACAACATTGTCAGGGTCGTGTTGGTCAAGACCGCCACCGGGACATTCAAGCGACCAGTGACTAAAGTTGTCCCTCAAATTACTTGACTCATTACCTATTCTGTTGTGTGATTAACCCATTGAACACTTATATTATCATTGTTGTAAGACTATTATCAGTCTTGGCCGGCGGTCATGTTTGTGTTGTTCTCAGCGTTTATTCTATTTATTGCCTATTAATAATTACGTAATATGAATCCGTCTCGATCGGAGTGAGGGCTCCTGGTGTGTCTATAATGTTCATTATATTCCGTTGCGTGGGTGTATCAAAGGTGCCGACCGTGGTTTAATACGCACTAAAGTGCCATGTGAGTCATGAGGACTATATTATCCTTTATATGTTTGATATGGTCCCTCGGTGCAAAGGTCACGGACTGCTAGCAAACAAACGAAGTTTAGTGCACGAAATTCAACAAAGATCCTACGGGCTCAAAGAAATGTTCTTTCAGCTTAGCACACCTAGAACATCGTAGTTTAACGAGTCTCCGCGGCGACACGTAGCATAACTCGCCCCTTGATAGCACGATCGAAACGCTAGACTCACACAAAACGACGATAAGTAGTTTCTTTCCTGTTTTCCGCACTTTGCTTCGCTCTCCTTACGTTCGCTGTCTCTACACTACACAGCAGATCCTACCATGACCTCGACCTCAGCTACCTCGTGGCCATGCGGTTTTACTGACGTCATTTAGCAACGGTGCGGCCACCGGAAGCAACGGATATAAATCAGTTATATCACCCCCGTATACTCGTGAATTATCCGTTTACATGCAGTCACTCGCACTCGGGCGCTTCGCGCCCTCGTGCTCATGACTGTAAATCGGATAATTCCCTCGTAGGGGTGATATAACTGTTACAAACGGCACAGCACATGAGAGAGACAGACAGACAGACTGACAGAGAGAGAAAGAGAGAGAGAGATAGAGAGATGCGTCCCTGGCCTGGTTACACACAATTTCTTTAGAAACTAGAGTTCTAATGAACACATACCCGTGCGCTGAGCTAAGAGCTAAACACGACTACTCCAGCATTACTGCAACAATCACGTTACAGCTAGTCCATAGACAGATCCAGATAAATTGATGACAGCGTAGCTACCATAATGCACTAACTGTGTTCTGAGCTAAGAGCTAAACATGACTACTCCAGCAGACTACTCCAGCATTACCGTGTGCAACACTCACGTTACAGCTAGTCCATAGACAGCTCCAGATAAATTGATGATAGTGTAGCTACCATAATGCACTAACCGTGTTCTGAGCTAAGAACTAAACACGACTACTCCAGCATTACCGTGTGCAACACTCACGTTACAGCTAGTCCATAGACAGCTCCAGATAAATTGATGATAGCATAGCTACCATACATGCACTACCAGGTGATTGGCATATCACAGAAGGTCTCAAGAAGGGCTGATACCATATTATGTTCAAAGGCCTCAGGAAGAGACTGAGAGAGGACATCGATATGGATAGGAGGTATAGGGTGACACACCCACAATACCGTAAAGTGCTCTTACAAGGACACGTAGCTTTAGACAGCCATAGATTAGCCGCTCGAGCAAGGCTTGTTAGCACAGAAAACGTCTTCATAGGATTATAAATTCAGTGAAGAAGCTGCAAAGTGCACTTTTGTGGCGAATTTCGAGCAGTGAGACGTAAACAAGCGTGTTTTTTGACGACACACACACATATACGTACGTACGTACACATGCAGACGGACACAAACGCATAACCCTCGCGCATACTGCTCACAGGTAATAAGCTGCTATCCTGCAGTATATTCTAACCTATCAGCTTCTAGGCAGTCAACTGTGGATTACCTGTATTGCAAGTTTCAGAGCTCACCGTTCAGTGTGCGCAGTAAAAACAGTGTAACAGACAGACAACGCGATTACAGTATGCCTATAGTGGCTCTGCTCCACAGTTCACTGCCTTGCAGCTTGTAGGTCCAATTTTTACTGTATCAGAATAGCGTACAGTTCCAGAGGAAACAAGTCCGTGTGCAAACAAACCTAGCCTACCTACCTGCCAGTGATATTGTGGATACGCCAAGTCAATTAGTGGTCAGCACTGCTTGGTGTCTGATTAAAATTGCTGCCAGAGCAATGATTGAGTGATTTATGCTTGCACATGTAGTTGTCATTATAACAGCAATGCAGTAATACTAGCTGGAGCAATGCAGCAGGGGCGTTTTTACAAGGGTGCTTCCAGTGCAGGAAAAATTAATGCTTGCCATATTTAGCAGGCGCGTATGCACGATAGGTTTCCAGGGTTTCCGGAAACCCCCCTTGTAGCCCCACTAATTAGTATTCATGAGTATTCATAGTAAATTAGCTAGCTAAACCACTTGCCCTTATCTGAAGCAGCTGGTTTATATAGCCAGAACAGCTAGCCATGTGCACAGCAAGTATAATTTTATACACGTACATATCATATGATCACGTGTAATCTATGAAGCTCATGAATATTAATTATCAAAATTTTTCGTGCGCTCCGCACGCGATTTCAAAACCTCTTTTTCTATTTCCTAGCTACGCTACTGTTTAGTAAGGTGATTAGTGGCTTGCTAGCCATAGGAACGCACGTGTTACTAGACTAGCTCAGAGAACAGCTCAGAACAGCCTTGTCTGCATTTCGATTGCACTGTAATTATAATAAATATTTGGGTGTGGTCAATAAATAATGGGTATGGTTTACAATTAAGCACCCGCCTACTCCAAATCCTGGATACGCCACTGATGCATGCTCTGTTATAACAGGCTTGACATAATGATTACAAGACAAATGCAGAACAGTGCTCTTGCTGTAGCGTTTTTGTTATAACTTTTAGTTTTATGACTGCACCGAGGCATCAGTACCTTGATGCTTTCATTTTACGGTAATGGAATCCTCAATCAGCAAGCACTGTCCATATCCATCACGAGTGCAGTTATTCATTAGCGCTAAACTACTTTGGAAGTGCGCACCAGTGCTTTATGGAAGCAAGTCCTGACCGATCGCGAGGTGGAGAGACTGAGTCAGAATTAAAGAATGCATTGTTTGGAATATGCCAAAAAGTACTCTAGCTAACTACTCAAAATGAAGAAGGAAAGGAGCCTGATTGTCTCGTGTATCATGTTGGACTAATTTTTCGAATGATGCTTCTGAATTCCACAAATGTACTTTTCGAAGCAACTAGTAAGGGATTACCTTTGCAATTGTTGGTTGCTCTTCCATTGCATGACAAGTGGTCACAGAGGTCATCCAAAATATACCATAGCTCAAAAATAGCCAGAGTACAGTGAAAATGTATGTACCTCGAGTACTTTTTGGCATATTCGTATTCTGTAATTCAGACTCTCCACCTCGCGACTGGTCAGGATTTGCTGCCATTATGCACTTCGGTGCGTACTAAAGGCATGGTCTGACATGCCCAGTCTTTTCATGTGCCAACGCCTGATGACTGCCTATAATGGACATCGCGTATACATGGTTTCAAAAGTAATAATTGAGTGCTACTTCACCAGCCACGCCTCCCTTGGTGGGTAGAAGAGTGAAAAATGTATGGGTAATCGACTTTGAGTGATTACATTGCATCTGGGAAACATAGGTATTCAGAGAGTCTTGCTTTTGTTCCGACAGACCCGTTTTTGACACAATTGGTGCAATCATGCACACAGCAACTCTCTTCGCAGTCACTACTTTTAAAACCATGTATTAATCTCGAATAGGTGCCAACTGTCCAAAACGTCCAGGACAGTCACAGATTTTCTGCCTGTGTCCTGCGTCCCTTGCTGTTGTCCCGGAAACAAGAATCATGATTAACCCTCGGTGCAAAAGCGAGGGCTACGGTACTAAGTTGCTCTGTCATTTGCTGTACATCGAGCTGCAGAGATCGGCGATCACTTTTATGCACTGGTAAGGTTATGAGCATGATAATGGCTTGCAATGTGACTCGTGGATTTTGCTAAAGTGCCTTCGTTCTCGAGTTATTGCTGGCTCGCCTTAACGGCTATCTTGGATCTCTCTGACTACAAAAGTGCCCATATAGTTGACTACCTACAGCTCTGAGAGTGCGTAGACATTTCAAGAAAGAGCCTCACTACAGCAAAGACTACCTTCGTGGTCATGCCCTTGTGACACACCTTGTGGTCAGTACTTTGCTGTCTTCTGGTTAGCACTACATAGCTAGCAGGTTGGCACTATAGCTGCTCCAAACCAGGACCTAACACTACAATGTGCATGACACGCCTAGGGTTTTGTGTTAATCTGATTTTCTACTAATTTTATTTTTCAATTCAGGCTATTTTGAACTCAGTAAGCCAGTGCTCAGCACTCCTGCTTTGATTATAAATTATATAAAATAATGTCCACACCTTACAGAACGACCAGGAAGACATGGCTTATTTCATCTCAAAGATATCAGTAGTTCAATGGCTGTTGTTGGAAACACCAATTATCATTTATTTTTAGGCCCTATTATTGTTAGTTAAGAAAAAGACTTACTCTCCAACTCAGGTGCTCGTCTTGCTGATGCTTTTCTACCATCATGGAATGACGGCGCTCCTGCTGCCCTCGATGTCACAGTCATTTCGCCTATGCAGCAGCTAACCTTGGCTGAATCTGCTGTAACACAAAGTCATGCTCTGAAGGTGCAGCTGACAGGAAAAATGCTATCCACGGTCCACGTTGTCAGCAAGCTGGCATTCAGTTCTTTCCACTACCTGTTGAGACACTAGGTGGGTGGAGTACCGGTGCTGCATCAGTACTTAAAAAGATTGGTCACCGGCAGGCTGCTTGCTTGGACAATCTTCCAAGTGCGACAATCCAACATCTCTTTCAATGTCTCTGCTTGTGGAGAGGAAATGACTCAATTTGGATTAACAATTCTTCGGCTCCTCTTCCCTACTTGAATGGCATTGAATAACTCAATAATAATTAATAATTAACTATTAACTGGTTTTTTGTTTTGTTTTGTTCTGTTTTTTTGTGTTTTTTCTTATTGTCATAGATTCAAAGTATTATTTCAACCAGCACAGAACTCATGATACAAGACAAGATCAAGGTTTAAATAGTAACACAAAATACAAGTAGAGACAGGGTGACAGACAAGGTGACCAGCACGAATACAATACCATGTTTACAATTACATATCAAAAATAGTTGCATGTGCCTGTCAGAGTTCATGACATTGTCAAGGGTTCACGATATTACATTCCTCCCCTTCTCCATGAGGGTGAATATCAATCTGGAGGATTGCGTGTTCTAGTTGAGCGACGAAGTTGTCTTGGCGGAGTTTGGTCACTAGGCTCTGGTTGCACAGTGGATTCAGTTGGTACCACGAGTGTGTCCCAAGCTCCATCAACTTCCTTTGGTTCCTCAACTGTAGTATCAATACGAATTTGATCCACATGTATACGAACAGTTCGACCGGAGTGCAATTGCACCACATAAGAGAGTGGACCAGTTCTCTGAGTGATCTGTCCCGGCAGCCAACGAGGCGATTTTGACAGATGATTCTTTACGAAAACTTTGTCTCCTGTTTCAAACTCTTGAGACTTGGTGCCTCTATCATGATACTTCTTCTGACGTTCTTGAGACAGCTGCACTCTAATACTCACATCAGGAATCAACAGGTCCAATTTCGATCTCAATTTCCTGCCCATCAACAACTCAGCAGGTGGTCGTCCAGTGGTGGTATGAGGCGTTATGTGCTGATATAACAAGAAGTCAGAAAGCCGCTGCTGTAAAGTTCCACTAGTATTCTTTTTGAGTGCCAGCTTAAAGGACTGAACTGCCCTCTCCGCTAGTCCATTTGAAGATGGATGATAGGGTGCAGTTTGACGGTGAAGAATACCATTTTTTTTCAAGAAAACTTTGAATTCGTCACTGGAGAAGGCTGGACCGTTGTCACTGATGATCAGTTCTGGTAACCCGTGAACAGCAAATAGCTTGCGTAATTGTTCAATAGTTGTCAGTGAAGTGGCAGAATTGGTAATGACCACTTCCAACCATTTTGAATAGTCATCCACAATAACAAGGAACATCTTGCCAAGGAAAGGTCCGGCATAATCCACGTGCAATCTGGACCAAGGGCGCTCTGGCCACTCCCAGGGGTGTAGTGGTGCCTTGGCCGGAGACTTTTGATTCTGCTGACATTCTGCACACCTCCTGACTTTCTCTTCCAGGTCACTGTCCATACCGGGCCACCACACATAAGAACGCGCCAGACTCTTCAAACGAGACACTCCAGGACTGAGTCTCATGCAACTCTTCCATAATCAAAGCTCGTCCTTGAGGTGGAAATCCGTGGAATCACCACGCGACTTCCCCACAGCAAACAACCATGCATCCTGCACACTCAACTCAGATCTTCTAGAATGAAACGGGCGAAAACTCGTGTCAACAGATTGAGGCCATCCTTGCTGTATAAAATCTCGAACACGTGACAGTAGAGGATCCCAGGAAGTTCAGGTTCTAATCTGACTAACTGAAACAGGAGTAGCAGAAAGTCGATCCAGGACAAGCACAGTATCACCAGGAAGCGGAACTTGACTGGGAGTGTCAGGGAGAGGTAGTCGGCTCAATCCATCCGCATTACAGTGAGTCTTTCCTGACTTGAACGAGATGGTGTATTGGTAGGCACTCAATGTAAGAGCCCATCGAAGGATGCGGGCTGAAGCCATCTGTGGAATTGACCTAGTGTGAGAAAATAGACTGAGTAAGGGCTTGTGATCTGAAATAATGGTAAATTCACGACCCAACAAATACTGACGAAATTTGGTCACTCCAAAAACTATTGCCAAGCCCTCCTTTTCTATTTGGGCATACCTCTTCTCCGCTTGGGCCAAGGTTCGAGAAGCATAAGCGATCGGTTTTTCAGATCCATCTTCCATTCTATGTGAGAGCACAGCTCCGAGTCCATATGACGATGCATCACATGACAAAAGAAGTGGTTTATCACCACAATAGTAGACCAGTAGTGTGTCGGATGATAGCTGAGCTTTAGCAGACTCAAACTCTTTTTGTTGTTCAGTACCCCAAAACCAAGATGACGACTTCTGCAACAACAAATACAAAGGAGCCAGAGTGGAGGAAAGGTTAGGAAGAAAACGAGAATAGTAATTCATGAGTCCCAAGAAGGAGCGTAACTGTGCTACATTTGTGGGTGTGGGAGCTCTATTAACTGCTCTAACCTTATCCTCTGTAGGTTGAACTCCATGTTGTGTGACACTATGTCCCAGGAACTCCACCTCAGACTTCATAAAGACACACTTGCTCTGCTTTAAACGAACCCCAGCAGTCTCGAGACGTTGAAGGACCTCGTCCAAAGTCTTGATGTGTTCTTCCTCTGTAACACCTGTGATCAAAATATCATCAATGTAGACACACACATGCTCCATTCCTTGAAGTAAGGTTTCCATTGTACGTTGAAAAATGGCAGGAGCTGCTGACACACCAAAAGGAAGTCTATTGTACTGGAACAACCCCAGTGGAGTATTAATGGTGACGAGCTTCCGAGACTCCTCTGACAGAACTATTTGCTGGTATGCGTGGGACAGATCCAACTTTGAGAATGCTTGACCACCGGCCAATTTGTTGAGGAGATCTTCAGATCGAGGCAAAGGGTAGATATCTCTATTAGCAACTTGATTAACAGTGATCTTAAAATCTCCACAAATACGAATGCTGCCGTCTCGTTTGACCACTGGAACAATTGGTGACGCCCAATCTGAGTGCTTCACTGGCTGTAGAACCCCGTCACTCTGCAATCGTTCCAATTCCTGAGCCACCTTCTTTTTTAAAGCATAAGGAACTTGACGAGCACGACAAAATACTGGCTGAGCGTCTGGCTTGACATTGATCACAGCTGACTGTCCTACGATCGTTCCCAGCTCTTCTTTAAACACCGCTGCATGACGCTCCAGCACCTTCTGTAACTTTGGATTTGAAGTATCCAGGTTAGACCCCATGGTAACAGCATGCACTCTATGGAAAAGAAGCTGATTCCAATCCAACTTGAGATACTTCAGCCAGTCTCTACCCAGGAGAGTAGGCCCTTGTCCATGCACCACCAACAAACTCAGCTGCAGCAATTGTTGCCTGTAGGACACAGAAACAGTTATCTCTCCCACTACCTTCATTTTTTCCCCAGTATACGTGCGTAAACACGCCTTGGACACCTGCAAACTGGGACGAACAGCAGCAGGCCATGTGGCGTAGTACACCTTCTCATTAATAATCGACACTGAAGCCCCTGTGTCAACCTCCAACTCTAGAGTCCGCCCATCCGCCAAAACAGTCACTCGCAGAGGCTCCAAAGATGGTTTCTTCTTTGTCGGTAGGTTAACGTTGAATATCGCGTAGGCTTCCTCCTCAACTTCTTCATCTTTGTCATCCAAACAATTAGCCTGGTCAGGAGCCTTCGGCGTCTGTTCTTGTCGTCTGGCATGTCCACGACACACCCGAGCTAGATGTCCACGCTTGCCACACTTGAAACACTCCACGTCTTTGAATCGGCACGAAGCTTCACGATGCTTTCCCCCACAGCGATAACAAGACGTACTACGACCATGATGCTTTTCAGACGGACCAGTCTTGATTTTATGAACAGGAGATTCACTGGGCTGATGTAATGCGTCGAGGTCCTTGGAGGCTAATTCCATCGACTGTACGATCTTGAAAGCATCTTTGAAGGTGAGTGTTGGTTCCGCCAGGAGACGACGCTGCTTACGGGGGTCGTGCACTCCACACACCACTCTGTCGCGAATCATAACATCCAGGGTCGTACCAAATTCACAATATTCGGACAGCTGCCTCAGCTCGGCCACAAACGCCGCCACGCTCTCTCCAGGTTGCTGCACACGAGTGTAGAACTTATGTCGCTGAACCGTCACCGAGGGCTTTGGGTTGTAATAGATATCAACCAGTTCAACTAGCTGTTTGAAGGAGTAGTCAGCCGGTTTGTTGGGAGTTACCAGACTGCGGATGAGCGTGTAAGTACCAGCTCCACACACGTTCAGCAACATAGCACGCTGTCTATTGGCATCCAGCACATCATTAGCAATGAAGAACTGCTGTAGACGCTCTGTATAGGAGGACCAGTCTCCATCCGCTGGGTTGAACTCTCCGATTGCACCAGCTATCACCGACATTGGTTTATCCTCGTCGCCAAAACAAGTGTCATAGATTCAAAGTATTATTTCAACCAGCACAGAACTCATGATACAAGACAAGATCAAGGTTTAAATAGTAACACAAAATACAAGTAGAGACAGGGTGACAGACAAGGTGACCAGAACGAATACAATACCATGTTTACAATTACATATCAAAAATAGTTGCATGTGCCTGTCAGAGTTCATGACATTGTCAAGGGTTCACGATATTACACTTATTGCCAATATGCCATTAGAGGTGCCATGGGTTAACCATTTTGTAGCCCAGGAAGCTGCTCTTATGGTTACTAAGCGAAGTGCTCAAGGTAGTAGAGCCTCCATAGAAGTCACCAGAGGCGAATTACAGTGCATTCCTTAAAGACCGCAGTGTAATCTTGTGTGCGTTTTTCGACGACGCCATCT
Organism: Haliclona indistincta; assembly: GCA_964017065.1. Taxonomy (NCBI): domain Eukaryota; kingdom Metazoa; phylum Porifera; class Demospongiae; order Haplosclerida; family Chalinidae; genus Haliclona; species Haliclona indistincta. The sequence goes on from OZ024789.1 coordinate 1,980,068, forward strand.
TGTTGCTACTGTGCTGCTATGTGACATCACTTCCTGGAAATTATACGTATTTCCTATGGTATTCGAGATATAACGACCGAGCGGCGCCTTTGATCATAAATTCTTCAACTATCCCTGATCTGTTCCAGAAAAGTTAGCACATAATATGACCTCGTACAACCGACCTAGCTCATAAATTATTTGTGTGGTCTCATAAGGGCAACCAAATTAATTTTGACACTAACAACACGTCATATACTCATTAACAATTTATTTTATCGAAAGGCGCGACCGTAATTCTGGTGAACTGTTAGGATTAAGTGATAGACGACAATGGAGCCCGCGCTTAGCTGTATATTCCATAGTTAACGTAGTCGTTGATGAGTCACGATCGTCTAGCACAGGCAAGAGGTGCACCATGCAGGGAGCATACTTGCTCAATTGTACGACAAGCATAAATACGAGCTACCGTTAACGCTGATATTTCGCCTGGTGATGAATTTTATACATCCAAAGACACTCAGATCTGCTCTCTGGCATTGCCCCATCTTACAGTAACAAGGAGATAGCTTGAACTTGTTCCTAAAGTGATGAACCTGGAAACGGTAAAAATCGAGTTTCGTCAACTTCGTTCCCTCCTTCCTTTCTTTCTTTCTTCAGCACGCCTAGCGCCTTTACACGAGCAGTGCCGAGACCAAAACACCCACAAACAGTCGTGAAATTCTCCTGGCAGGTGCCTTTGAAGTTTGTTTTTAGTGAAAAGGCGATATAAATTCCGCGATTTCTCGATTGTGATCCATTGTCAGCTAAGTGTTAGACGCCATTATTATGATTGCGCAATACGCTCTTGACCAAGCAGTGGTTAGCGCATGTGACCAAGCATCGCCGCGCCGTATGGATCACGGAGAACATTATATTATTTGTCTGGAGTCTTCGAAGAAAGGTAAGCTCGTATAGGATCACCATTCTGCGCTTGCCAGATAATTACAACCGCAGTACAGGCCTACAAACAAGTGTGGGCGGGGCTCGTATGCACTGCATGCATGCATGCGTAGGCGAGCTGATATGTACAGCATAACAATTACTTTTAATATTATTGTTAATAATAAAGAAAAGTCATCAACAACAGGAAAACTAAAGCAATGGTGGAAACAAAGACGGCTCAGCACATGCATGATATTGAACTGCACTTCACTGAAAGAAGAAAAAGGACACGAACAAGAAAATTAAAAAGATTTAGGGTTGTGAAATCTACCACTGGTCCACATTGTAAACTAACAAGGAACAAGCATGGAATGGTAACACGATTGACTTGCTAACAGACCATAGATCCCTACATCAATGGCTGTACATAAGATCAATATTTTGTCACAAGCTGAATGTACGTCAGGTGTCAGTCAACAGCAATTAGCTGAATTAGCTATAGTCAACCACAGCAGCCATTGATGTAGGATCTATGGTATGTTAGCAAGTCAATCGTGTTACCATTCCATGCTTGTTCCTTGTTAGTTTACATTGTGTACCAGTGGTAGATTTCACAACCCTATAAATCCTTTTCTTTTTAATTTTCTTTTAGAAATATTGTAGAACGACAATGATACATCAATTTGTATTGTCCTCTACTGCATACAGTAGAATAGTGTTTTGTGTTGGTATAACCATTGATCTATGTATAACCCACACTACCACACAATCCTCATAACACTCACCACAGTATCTCTACTCAGCTCAACTATCAAAAGGTCATCACTGATGGCTCCTGATCCACTCATACCACCAAACAGTGCAGCTTTTCTCTCATCCACTGAAGTAAATGTGAAACTATCACAAGGAGGAGGAGGCTGTCCAGTAAAGTTTGGTGAGCTCCACTCTCCTGCAGGAGGTGATGACATCATCTCTCACTACTACTGGTATAATACCACTCAGATCAATGGTACAACGTACATGTACAATAATTGTAGGCCAGGAAGCTCTAATACTGTGTTCACATAGGCACAAGATCGCGGGTCAGCTCACGTTGGCGTGCACCAACTTGCATACAAAATTACTGTGTGAACACACACAAATCAAGCCGAGCCATGCCGAATCGATCTCAATTAGCCCACTTTCCAATAGTGAGCCGAATGGGGTCTGACCCAGGTAAGCGTGCCGCGAGTGGCTGTGTGAACGCTGAAGCTGGGCCAGCCCTCTTACAACCTTTTCTTTCAAGAGTCAGCGGCTAGTTTATTAATGATATCATATCTTCCGAAGTGGTAAACAACGAGCCTACCTACACGAGCAGTTCTTCGTTCGACGCCATTTTAACCATTTAACCATTCTTTTTATCAAGTATCCGCCCTTTCATTATTAGTGGGGCAGATGTGTGCAAAAAATGCATGAATTGTGGGTTTTTACATAGAAGCATGAAACTTGGTATGGTATTAGACAATAATATATGAAGTAATTTGAGATATGGAGCCACTTCGGGTTTGACCTCTGCCGACCTCTAGACGTTAATTAACTATTTAAAAAATTCCGTCTTTCCATGTTCCACCAAATGCAGTCAAGTTTGGTATCATATTGAAGCTCAGCTTATAAGGAGTAATTTGGAACTTAAATCATATTAATAACACATTCTGATCATAAGTTATGATAGTTTTTATAACTATAGGTAAAAAAAATCATGCATGTAGTTAAACATGCATTGCATGTATTTTGTAGTTGTGCTTGTAAATTGGTTGCATAGCCAATCCTCTTTGTTTCTATGATGCAAGTTTGAGCATGCTCAGTATAAAGCAGCTGCTAACCTTCTCTTCCCCTGCTGATTGCTGTAACTTAGCCTTAATGGTTGGTAGGCCCTGTGTGCACTGTGTGCTTTACGAAACTTGTAATTATTTATGTTTTCCTGCAGGTGGTTGGACACTGTTGAAGAAAAATACCTATGTGATGCTGACTGCGATAGCAACATATCCTGGGGTGCTTACCATGCAAGTCAGCAACTAGTAAATGATTCTCCTCTTCCTCTTCCTACTATCACCGCAATGCTTTCTCTTTTTTTATGATGATTCTAAGTCTGTTGCCATGATACGACATTCTATGCATGTCATAAAACAAGCGGTGCAGAAGCTAAATCCTTCCCAAGTGCCTGTGATCACTTTAGATCAGCCATTGTATGCCATTGGTAAGATGATACAGTGGAACTGGCCCGAAAGCTATGGAGAAGATCATTTTGTTCTTGTTCTTGGAGGGCTGCATATTGAGATGGCTGGACTTAAGGTAATAGGAGACTGGCATGAAGATAGTGGCTGGGTTGAAGCGCTCGTTCAAGCCAAGGTGGCATCTGCAGGAACTGCTGAGTCCTTCGTGAAAGTTTGTCATGTGAAGCGAACCAGGTATGCCCATCAAGTTACTGCTAGCAGACTACACATTTTGATGAAGAAGTCTTATAGACAATACATTGAGTCACTAGAATCAGGAAATGAGCCGGAGTCCTTCAAACACTGGTGTGACAGGCGTAGACAAGAGAGCTCCCAGTTCCAATTTTGGTACACAGCATTTCAGCTGGAGCTTGTCATTTTCACGTACATTAAGTCACTACGGACAGCTGATTTTCCGCTTTACACAGCGACTCTCAAGACTGATGGTGGAGCTATTGGTATAACCCAAAATCCTCAAGCTCTTCGACGTTGGATGGTAGCTGGACCTGAATTGGTCAGAATTACCGCTGAATTTGAAGCTTCAATTGATAAATTCAATGAACAGTCGTTGGAAGTGTTATCGTGTCACCGTGACCAGACAAAAAGCACTCAGGTAACCTTTGCTCGACATGTAAAAAGTCTGGTGGAAGTGATAAAAGAAATGGGCAAACCATTTTTAGAAGAGAGCAAGGACTTATTGAAACTAGACACACGAGATATTATGGACATCGCCGTAGTCAATTCAATTTTCCAGGCTGAAAAGACAGGAATAGAGCAGTATCAGGCCTTCACTGCTGATAGACTGCAAACAAGAATAACATCCCTTTCTGAACCTATCAGAAAAAACAAGCTGCCATTGTTTAGTCGACCTCTCCCAAGAGCGAAATCAAAATCTAGTTTGCAAGTATCGACCTTAAAGAGCGATGTTTCCTTGTTCTCAAGACTCTTTATTGCCTGTCAGTCACGAGATGGGGACCTTGACGAATTTTTTCGCCATGAGAACCAACAGTTTCCTCCTTCACTTTCCAACTTTGGTAAGCTACGACATGGAACCAAAGCTGATCTTTTGAGTTGTCTGAAGAATTACTCTAAGTCAGCACCATTGCAACCAGATGCTGAAGTGGCCATTTTAGATGGAGCTGTAGTAGTAAATTTCCTACAACCACTTGCAGCCAAGACCTTTCATGACTATGCAGTCAAAGTTTTCTTACCGTATATTGAAAAGCAATTGCAACAAGTCAGTCGAGTAGACATAGTGTGGGACCAGTACATTCAGAACAGCCTGAAGTCACAAGCCAGAAGTAACCGTGCACTGGAAAAGGCATTAGAAGAAGGGTTGAAGAATCTGCTAATTTGCCCCAAAACTGGTCACAATTTTTGCGTGATGATGCAAATAAGACTGAGTTATTTTTGTTTTTGGTGAAGCACATCAAGCATTTGGTAACTAGGAAGCAGATCATCACCACAAATGGGTCAGATGTTGTGTGCATCCCTCCTCAAGACATTAGTAATCTCGCTCCTTCGAATCATGAAGAGGCTAACACAAGAATGGTCCTTCATCTAGCAGATGCAGCGAAAAAGAGATATAACAAAATTCTCTTGCGTACTGTTGACACAGATGTGGTTGTCTTGTCAGTGGCTGCATTTGCTAAATTAGAAATTCAGGAATTGTGGATAGCATTTGGAACAGGAAAGAATTTTAGATATAATACCAATTCATGAAATTGCAGCATCTCTTGGCCCAGCCAAGTCTCAAGCATTGCCTATCTTCCATGCTTATACAGGATGCGACACAGTTTCCTCATTTGCCACCAAAGGAAAAAAGTCAGCATGGGATACCTGGAAAGTATATGATGAAATAACGGCAACATTCCTTGCACTATTAGCTGGACCATCTAATATAACTGATGAAGAAGTAGCAAGATTGGAACGGTTCACTATTCTTCTATATGACCGTACAAGTCATCTAACAAGCATAGATGAAGCTCGGAAGCATCTTTTTACCAAAAAAGGATGAACCATGGATGCCCTTCCTCCTTCCAGAGCAGCTCTAATACAGCATATTAAAAGAGCTGTGTACCAAGGTGGGCATTGTTGGGGTAAAATGCTTCAAGTTTCCATCCGAACATGCTTCAAGTTTCCATCCAACCCCAATCACCTTCTCCTGGTGATTGGGGTTGGACTGATTCTGCCAACTGGAAACCCTTGTGGACTACTTTGCAAGAGGCCAGTATTTCATCCAGGGAGTTACTACGTTGTGGCTATAAGAAAGGATGCAGAGGGCAATGCAAGTGCAAGAAAGCAGCTCTGAAATGTACTGCTATGTGCCAGTGTGATGGAAAATGTACTGAAACTGATTAGCTTATCTTACTATTAAAACTAAATGCATAATACTTCAAATTTACATAATCACGATTATAAAAACTATCATAACTTATGATCAGAATGTGTTATTAATATGATTTAAGTTCCAAATTACTCCTTATAAGCTGAGCTTCAATATGATACCAAACTTGACTGCATTTGGTGGAACATCGAAAAGATGGAATTTTTTAAATAGTTAATTAACGTCTAGAGGTCGGCAGAGGTCAAACCCGAAGTGGCTCCATATCTCAAATTACTTTATTATTGTCTAATACCATACCATGTTTCATGCTTCTATGTAAAAACCCACAATTCATGCACACATCTGCCCCACTATATTGCGTGTAGCAAGCTCGAGCTCACTTGTGTGCTCCTGTGTGCAGCGTGCCAGTTACCCGCGCCATAGTTAGTATTAGGGAAGCACGGTAGTGACTCCCTATGTAGGGTTGAACAAGAAAACAAGATGGCGGCTACATACAATGTATTAGCGTTCAAACGCTGATATTTCGCCTGGTGAAGAATTTTATATGACCAAAGACACTTAGATCTTCTCTCTGGCATTGCCCCATCTTACAGTAGCAAGGAGAGTGCTAGAAATTGTTACTAAAGTGACGAACCTGGAAACGGTGAAAATCGACTGTCGTCATCTTCGTTTTCTTCTTCTTTCTTCTTTCTTCAGCGTGCCTAGCGCCTTTACGTGAGCAATGCAGAGACCAAAACACCCACGAACAGTCGTGAAATTCTCCTGGCAGGTGCCTTTTGAACTTATTTTTTTAGCGAAATGACGATATAAATTCAGCGATTTCTCGATCGTGATCCATTGTCAGCTAAGTGTTAGACGCCATTATTGTGATTGCGCAATACGCACGTGACCAAGCAGTGGTTAGCGCACGTATCGCCAAAACGTATGGATCACGGAGAACACGTATTTGTCTGGAGTCTTCGAAGAACGGTAAGCTTGTATAGGATCATTAATTTTGCGCTTGCCAGATAATTACAACCGCCGTACAGGTCTACAAGCAAGTGTGGGCGGGGCTCGTATCCACTGCATGCATGCATGCGTAGGCGAGCTGATATAACAATTAAAGTAAAGTAAAAAAGCTTTAATAAAAAAAACTGAAAAGTGTAGGGATGACTCTTAAAAAACTAAAGGAACAAGATGGGATGATGCTTGCAAAAGTAAAGGAACAAGATCGAATAATGCTAAGCTTGCAAATGTAAAAGTCCCAAGTATCCCTACATCAGCGGCTTGCTGCGACGACGTGCAACTGACAAATACGGAATCCTCCTTCTACAATCGTCGATTACTTCATCGGACTGCGTCCTCCAAACACAGCTACCTGCAGCTTATTTACAACTGTCAACTACTTCATTGGACTGCGTCCTCCTAAACACATAATACCTCTAGTTATTTACGACTGTCAATTACTTCATCGGACTGCGTCCTCCAAACACAGATACATCTAGTTATTTACAACCGTCAATTACTCCATCGGACTGCGTCCTCCTTCAAGCCGCTGATGTAGGGATACTTGGGACTTTTACATTTGCAAGCTTAGCATTATTCGATCTTGTTCCTTTACTTTTGCAAGCATCATCCCATCTTGTTCCTTTAGTTTTTTAAGAGTCATCCCTACACTTTTCAGTTTTTTTTATTAAAGCTTTTTTACTTTACTTGTTCCTGTTACTTTTTTGATCACTATCAGTTTGAACTTATTAGTTGTATTCTATGTTAGATGTTATTTCATTTTGACAACTCTGTGAGCAGCAGTTACTAGTCTAGCAGATGTGAACGTGCACAGGGTCTGGAGAGTAAGGAGTGACTGTGTAGTTTAAAATAATGTTTAATATTACCATTCATTCAATGAAAGATTTAAAATAGTAAAGAGGTTAAGGACGCAGACAGCAAAATATCAAGTCCAGGTATGATTTGACAACATGATACTTGTTAGTACAGTAATGGATGAAGGAAGAGACTAATACTGACAACTCATGATGCTGCAAGCCTAATAGTAGGAGCACGCCTAGTAGAACCTTGTTGATGTCAATATCACACTCACAGAGGCTTCTAGTCCTTTACAACTTACGCTGCGTGGTGTAGGAACCTTACTGTGCGTAGAATCTTGCTGCCCGGGTAAGCCGAATACAGTTCACGTCTGGGTATGTCAGTTTAACCCGCCATCTGAAGCTTTAACGAACAGATCAATGTTACTTAGGGTATATAGTATTGCTCTAGACAAATTTCATACCTCTGGCTTGCGCGCTGAAGCGTCCAGAGCAGAGACAAAACGCAGTATTGTATCGATCGAGATAGCTGCAAAACTGATGTGGGCGGAGTTAATGATACGAGCGACAAGAGGGTTAATTATTTAATGGCGTCTTCAGTCCAAAACGGCCCAAAAACCATGTTTTTCAAGGATTACTCGCTTCTGGTAGTGTTTAATGCCTATCTAAGAAGTAAGTGCACTATTCCAGATATATACACGTGCAATTGTGCAGGTATGGTAGTGATTCGTTCACTCAGTACAGCGCTAGGCTCGTTCAAAGAAGAAAGAAGAAGAAGAAGAAGAAGAAGAAAGAAGATGAACAATTCGCGTGGGCGGCGATTTTAGTTTACCACTTTAGAAACGTCTGTCAGCTTCGCCAAAGGTATTTCCAAGCTCAGAACAATCGTCTGATCAATCCTAGATGTCTGGAATCTCGAGAAACGCTAAAACAGCGAAGATCTGCGACGACTCTCTGAGAGTCGCCATCTTGATTTTCGTCGTCAAGCAAGCAGTCCCGGCGACTTTCATAGACTTCCTACAAGCGCTTACACTTCAGATTCACTTAGAGATAGTTAAAATGCAGTAGAAATGTATAACAATAGAGATATGTGCGAAAACTCATTTTCACACATGAGTAGCCGCCATCTTAGTTCGAGGTCATCCCTACATATCATTGCCGATCGGCAATGATAATTTTTAGCTACAAGTTTAAAATTCTTAATAATAAAGAAAAACCATCAGCCACAGGAAAACTAAACCAATGGTGGAAACACAGTACGTGCATGATATTGAACTGCACTTCACTGAAAAAGAAAAAAGGACACAAACAAGAATATTTCCATCGAAATCAAAAGGATGTAGGGTCGTGAAATCTACCACTGGTCCACAATGTAAAAAAACAAGGAACAAGCATGGAATGGTAACACGATTGACTTGCTAATAACAGACCATAGATCCCTACATCAGTGGCTGTACATTAGATCAATATTTTGTCACAAGCTGAATGCACGTTAGGTGTCAGTCAACAGCAAATACCTGAACTAGCTATAACCAACCACAGCAGCCACTGATGTAGGGATCTACATGTATGGTCTGTTAGCAAGTCAATCATCTGAATCGTGTTACCATTCCATGCTTGTTCCTTGTTAGTTTACATTGTGTATGTACCAGTGGTAGATTTCACAACCCTACATCCTTTTGATTTCGATAGAAATCTTCTTTTACTATACTATCTACCGTATTTCTTCTAAAAATTCGGCACAAAATAAATAATTTCAGATTTGCTTGCCCAATATTTGGAAGTAACTGTGGCAGAAGTTCCAGAAGCGCCAAATAATTGGAGGTGTGGTGACAAGCATGTGTTTTAAACGAGAACGCGTTTACAGCTCTTTTCCATGAACTACAGGACTTTTCACGTCGGGCTGTTGGCTTACTGTGACGAAGAACCAAAGCGCTTGCCGAAATTTGGAGGTTTAGTATGCATTTCAGCGACAACGTGCCGAAAAATTAGGGGTGCTGAATCTTTAGAAGAAATACGGTATGCCCGCGCTGAGCTGGGCTGGCTTGCTTCACATGCCTGTGTGAACACAGTACAAGATAAAAGGCATCGCTAGTGGAACACAGGAAGTAAAACTATACGCCCAGGAAGTAAAACCACTTTCTAGCTGATATACAGGAAGTCAGCTTACTTCAAAAAGTTACCTCCCACTTACCCAAGAAAGGCGGAGAAGCTGGCTTCAGTGGCGTATCCAGGATTTGAATAAGGAGGGTGCTCACACTTAGTTATACACTAAATAGCTTTGTGTATTCAAGACAAAGAGCACCAAGAGATTTTTGACAGCGCTGATGAGATTTTATGAATATAATTAGTGACATAGCAACTCGTTTTCATAGCAAATAGCTTGCTAAGGGGGGTGCTTGAGTACTGGAAGCACCCTTGTAGATACGCCCCTAGGCTTCACATAGCATAACGCTGAACTTTCTTTTGTGGAGTAAGCAGTGATTTTATAGCACTAAAGTTACCTGACACTAGCGGGACTCAAATAGTGTGAAAAATGGCGTCTTAAATAACAACTGTAATGCTACGCTTGGAGTGTGAACCAAGCTAGCTGGCATGGGAGGGCCACGCTTAAGCTTAACCCTTTATTATTATCTTGCTAGAATTTTAACCTCGTAAATGCTGACCAATTCTCTCGTTAATCTCTCATTAGCCTCGCCTCCAGACCACACCCTTCAGTTAGTGGCCTGGTAATGACTATCTGCGCATGCGTTGATTTTCCAAGGAAACCTGTGAAAAATGGCATTGCAATCGTATATGTTGCGTATCGCACGTGTCTGCTCTTCTCTTAAACGTAATACCTGCCTTTCCAACAATTAAGCTGAGACGGCGTACTGTAGCGCTTAGCAATCGCGCAAGTAAACGATGATATGTGAATTCCCAGGTTTTCCTGGGAAAATCAACGCATGCGCAGACAGTCAATACCAGGCCACTAACTGAAGGGTGTGGTCTGGAGGCGAGGCTAATATCTCGTGTGTTTTGTGCTACTGGTCTCAAATTTGCGTCCTTTTTCGCCAGTGAGTAACCGCAATTGCCCACACTTAAGTCGGTGAAGATGCTCCTCCTACATCGGAAGTGAAGCCAATAAAGTGCATCAACCTCGTCAAATTTTGCTCAAAGTTAGTACTTTAGGGCTGCATGGCTACTAAAAAGTACATACAAATAGCAGTGGTTTTGGTGAGTGAAAAATGTAGCACACATCATGGAGAAAGTGCAAAAATGTGTTTTCCGAGTGTCCTTAAGCCGTAAAAATGTTCAAACTTTCCGGTGGCCATTTAGTTTTCTTAAAAAGTTGTGAATTTACACCGAAGCAATAGAAATGCCAACACCATAACGTTTCGCACAGGGAGCGCGGCTGGATTTTTGAGGTGATTTGTATTCTTCAATAATATTAAGCTTAATTTCGGAATATTTTAACACTTTTTGATAAAGTTATGGTGTCTGAATTATGTATGCCACCAAATGGCGACAATAGGGGTTAAAGGGTTAACAAAGGACACGTTATTTGAGACGAGCGCCGGGACACCGACGGTGACAAACGGCAAGGTCACGCCAAGTTGTCGATAAGAATGGCTGGACAAACTACTGCAACCTAGCTTTGTATAATATATAGCCTGTTAACCCTTTAATTACTAAATTATCCAGCTGAAATTTTAACCTCGTAAATGCTGACCACTTCTCTCGTGAATATCTCGTGTCTTTTGTGCTACTGGTTTCAAATTTGCTTCCTTTTACCCCAGTGAGTAGCCACAATTGCCCACACTCAAGTCGGTCGATATGCCCCTCCCACTTCGAAAGTGAAGCCGATAAAGTGCAACGACCTCGTCAAATTTTACTCAAAGTTAGTACTTTGGGGCTGGCTACTGAAGAGTACACACAAATAGCAGTGGTTTTGGTGAGTGCAAAATGTAGCCCAGATCATAGAGAATGCCCAAAAATGTGTTTGCGAGCACCCTGAAGCCATAAAATGTCCAAATTTTCTTGGCAGCTATTTTGTTTTTCCTAAAATGTTGTGAAATTTGCGCTGAAGCCATAGAAATGCCGTCGCCATAACGTTTAGCGTAGGAGGCGCGCCGAAAACCGGTCAATTTTTTGTGGTTATTTGTATTCTTCAATTTGGCTTAATTTTGGGATATTTTAACACTTTTTGATAAAGTTATGGTGTCTGAATTATGTATGTCGCCAAATGGCGACAATAGGGGTTAAAGGGTTAAGCTTGCAACTACATAACTAAAGCAGGACCCACGTATGACACAGCGAGGCTTACATTTGCTGTCAGTCAACCAACGATCACTCGCATACTCAAAGAAGCCGGCCTATTCAGGTAGAAAGCGAACGAAAGTCTGTGCAGAAAGCCACTCTTGCTGTTGGATCTTATAGCTTCCTGAGCTACAAATGGTTAACCCATAGATTCCTTGGAAATACGAGATATCCCCTCAGCTGGTTAATTATACCACCCTCGGGCGGTATAATAACCAGCCTCGGGTATATTCCATATTGCCTCGGAACCAATGGGTTAACCTATACGTATTACCCATGGCGCTATGAGACTGCAGTATCAAATACATTGCGAAATCTTCATGACTGAGCTAGTATATACACAAGCACCATCTCTACATACATTAGTAAAATGTTCCAACACTTATAGTACATGTATGTACAGTATCACTCACTTGTACTTAGAGAGAACATGTGCTGCTCATTGCAGAAGACAAGATCACCAAAAAATGCTTCATACTGTGCTCCAGGCTGATGATAAGATGGAGTAGGACCATGCCCAGCTACTATGTACAAGATGTCCTCCTCTCCATCCTTAAATGATACTGTACCACAGGATCTCTTACTCATCGGTGCCCCACCCTCTGATGTGCATGTGGTGGATGATAACTCCACCCAGTGAAGGGACGATGTGCTCAATGAGTGGATACTGTTATGATAGCAGTCATCATGGTTACAGTAACCACCAAAGAAGTGGAGTGCATCACCCACTGCAGTACAGCCATATCTATACACTCCCATTGGAGGCGCTCCACTTGTTGGCTGACGTGTCCAGTCTCCTCTCTCAGAGTGGAACACCTCCACACAGGATACAAACCGTCTCTTTTCTTGACCGTCGTGTACCTCTGGCATACCGTCCACATCGCCAGCCCACATGTATACGTTACTACCAACACGAATGGTTTGGTGTCCGCGACGATAATCAGGCTCGTACCTGTTGTTCGCTAGTGTGAGGTGTAAGAAACAAGCTATTAGTTGGTATCTAGACAAACAAGCCTACTCACGCTGAGGAGTCGCCATATCTCAAGACGGTAGTCACACAATATCAGCATGTATTAAACGACCACGATGAACATTGATATATCCGTCAGAGAAGGCAGTGGCGGATCTACAATGTAGAATTAGCCTAGTATCCAGTCCCTTTTAAAAATTAAAAAGGGGCCTGGTACATATGGAGCGCCAAATGGGACGTAATTCGGTGTTTGTTTTCCGATTGTCGACTTTCGATTTTCTGTTGGGAATTCCAGATTTCGATTGTAAAAGGTGTGGTCTGGGAGCGGTCTCCTGTTGTGCACGTGTCACTGCTGTCTTGTGTAAACTTGCTCGACCCGCCGTGTAAACTGTATTTTGTGCAAGCCGTCTAATAGTCTCGCGGGCCAGACCTGACCTTTGGAGAGATGATTACGTAAGGTAACCGCGCCTAATTCCGGACGGTTCCTAATTCCGTACACTCTACTTTTCATGCTGCATTTCTCAAGAACGCGTTGACGTAGTTTAGCCATTTTTACTACGCAGGTAGAGCTATCATAGGAGCATCATCTCAGTGAGTTTTAAGTACTAAACTATTACCAGTGGTGCAGGAATACGGGTAGAACTAGCACTACTAAATAATTGATCGAAACCGCACCCAACGTGATTTGGTTTTGTCCACCAAGCTTAGCTACTGTTGCTTCGGCGAGTGATCTTGCACACTGACAGACTTCACTATCACTACATCTAACTTTTTATGATAGCAATGAGCGGCAGTAAAGTAGTTGAGTCAACTACTGCTGTAAATTTTAGTCAAAATTCAACCTACGTCGATTTCTATCTTATTTTGCACTGCAGTTCTGTTGAATACTTCAACTGTGGTTGATTTTACGGTGCTGAGTATGCAGCAGCAAGGTTGTTCAACCACTCACTGGTAATTTCTGTCATGCAAACAGCAGTTACAGGCATTTTACACAAAAAAAATTCGTTCCTCGGTTGCTCAATAATCTAAAGTCAAGCCTGGACTAGTAGTCTTGGGAACTGCAGTGAGTTGATTGAGTCTTTCATCGCTTAACATCGAAAGTAATAGCTTTGGCAACTTGCACCATGCTTGCAGGGTTGCACAGACCAACCTGTAGAAGTGTCCGGAATTAGGGTCCGCCCCCTAAAATTGAAGAGTTCCAAAAAGCGGTAAACAAACCTGCCGCTCGTTTACAAATCGAACAATTACTGCTAGAATTGTACAGTGTCGTCAAGAAGAAGGCCCAAGGATTCTACTAAGGTATAACACTTGGAACTTTCGCCCGTAGAAATTACTGAAATTCCGATAATAGCACAACGTGTCCGGAATTAGGGGCGGTTACCTTAATGGATGGCGTTTATACACGAATTTATAAGGCGCTTATGAGAAATATAGCGATACTTTTAGCGTCTGTGTAGCGATCTCCTTATACCGCACAACCGTGTGGCCTTGCTTGCCGTCTTCGTCCAAGCACGCTCTGTGGAAGGATAAAGATTCCAAGAGGATAGGCACCGGCGTTGGCGAGCTACAGACGCACCAGCAAGGGCTACTTAGCCTAAAACAGCGTAGTTGTGGGATTGTCTTGGCTTCCAAGGGTTCCTCCAAAGTAGCTCCCTCAATATCTCCGTCTTCCAGATACACAGCAACTGCATCCTGTGAGCAGCTTGCACTAGTAGTGGCCATCTTTCGGCGAAGTAGCCCTTGCAATTGGTTGTGCGTCTGTAGCTCGCCAACGCTGGTGCCTATCCTCGCGGAATCTTTATCCTTCCACAGAGCGTGCTTGGACGAAGACGGCAAGCAAGGCCACGTGGTTGTGCGGTATACGGAGATCGCTACACAGACGCTAAAAGTATCGCTATTATTATTTCTCATAAGCGCCATATAAATTCGTGTATAAACGCCAGCCATTACGTAATCATCTCGCACTCCAGAGCTGGCCCAGCCCTAGTCTCGTCCCCAGACCACGCCTTCTTCCGCTAAGCTCGAAGTAGGGTCTGGTTGCACGAAGGCCAAATCTTGGGTCAATGACGTAATTGTCACGCGCACAATCACATGTGAATTCTAATTTCTCCGCGGGAAAGCTGCGCGAAATATTGAGTATGGCAGAGTCTTGCTATGTCTGTGGAGAATCTCTGCTTCCTAATAGTGGTAGAAGAGTGATGAGCGATCAGCTAAAGAGTTTTCTTCGCCTGGAAGTTTCATCGGGACATATTTAGAAGCTGCTTGTGAAGCCTGTGTTGAACATGTAGAATACTAGTGTCATGGTCAGCATCAAAACTGACAAGTTCAGGGACAAGCTCTTCAGGAATACTCTCTGTTGTCTTGCAATCAACACAAGTACATTGGTTGGCACAGATATCACAACACGCATGGAGAGGTGATGGCTTGGCAATCTCCGAATTGTCGGTGAAAACTGCCATAAGCACTTCCCTTCTACATTTAGATGAATTCTTACAATAATCTTTCATTGTACCACTGCACGTTAGCCTTTTGTAATATAATTCAGCATTGCATAGCTTTCCATCTCTTCCTCCTCTTCCTGTTTCCTGAACATACATCACAATCTTGTCTGGTGCACCCCAATGAATAATCTTGCGCACATTTGGGCTATCTAGGCCCATCCCAAAAGCGATGGTGGCAACAACAACTCTCACTACACCATCAACTTGAGTAAATGACTTAAAAATATGTTGTTGATTGTCAGTTGCTGTAGAGCCATCATATTTTTCACACATTCTAAGTTTATTCATGGGGATGCAATCTGATGGAGGAGCATATAAGGCATCCCGTCTACCGAGACAGCATACAAGACCCTTAAATACTTCTAGAGTATCCACATAAGTTCTACAAAATATGATCGTTCTAATACCATTTGAACTTAGGTCATCGACTATTGGTAGAATTATATCATCAAAGCATCCCTGCTTGAGTACACTATACTTGATATTAATTTTGTTAGGATCTCGTATCACTAAGTAGCAGCCATTCATATCAAGGGTAGATAATATAACTCGCCTCATTGTTACCGTAGCTGTTGCTGTCAGAGCCATTATCCTGGTGGATTTAGGAATAAGGGAACGAACTTCACTTATGTTAGCAAACTCAACACAAAACCTTTCTCCCCTGTGAGTATATGCGTAATGTGTAACATTACATGTGCAAAATCTATTATAGTTACCATGTTTCAACACAATGCGCTTCATCTACTATGACCCCAACTAAGTTATTCTGATAAACTTCCTTCCTAAGCATTTCTCTCCACCTCAGCTCAGTTAAGAGAACTTCTGGGCTAAGAAAAATGATCTGGTATTCACCAGCAAGCACAGCCTGTACTAACTCATCATTGCATCTATCCCCTTGGCTGAGGTACACGCATTTAAGGCCAAGCCCAGATGCCTTGGCTACTTGATCCTCCATTAAACTCTTTAAAGGCGAAACGACTATAACTATACTAGAATTACTGTTACGAAGAAGATTAAAGGTGAAAGGTAGAAGAAGATAACAGAGAGACTTTCCGGCACCCGTCGGGAGAGAGACAAACACATCACGCCCAGACACAAAATTGACAACCACTTCTTGCTGTTCGGGCGACAAACATGAGTAGCCTAGCTGTTCAGCGCTCTTGACTATGGACGATAGAATAACACTCTTGGAGTAAGCCATGTTTAGTGGGAGGTAGTAGTGAAGGTAGGCGCGGCCGCGCGTGCAAGTCATGTGAATTTATTAAAATACTGTAATCTGATTGGTATTCCCAGATTCAGAGAATGAAACGTCATTGACCCAAGATTTGGCCTTCGTGCAACCAGACCCTACTTCGAGCTTAGCGGAAGAAGGCGTGGTCTGGGGACGAGACTAGCCCAGCCCAGGTAGGCAAGAACTGTACGCCCACGCATACATTCCACGCATACTTTGCTCTTATTATTGCGCAGCCCAGCCCTACCTGGGCTGGGCTAGTCTCGTTCCCAGACCACACCTCTTCCGCTTTGCTTCTGAGAGGGTCTGGCAGCTTGCTCGACTTTTCTCGGTCTTGATGACGTTTCATTCTCAGAAAATGGAAATGACCAATCAGATCGCCTTATTTTCAAAATTCACATGACAAACGCGCCGTTGAGCACATGATCAACATGGCGGTAGTGCAGTGTGTTCAGATTCATTGATGACAGAGAGCATCTAGGGTAATCTTCGTTGACTAATAAGTACTACCTGGGGATCATGTGAAGAGAGCGGACCAATTGCAGGACTTGCCCGGGAAGCCGTACAAGTGACACGGATGTCACGCGCTCTTATCACGTGCATTTGACCACGCCCACCTGGCTACCGTCGACTGTTGGAGGTGGTAAACCATAGGAAACGGGAAATATAAAGAAACGGCGCGATTATAGACCTCTTGCAGTGGGCGTGGTTCAATCTTACGTTATTAGGCAGCCGCCATGTTGGTGCACACGTAGGCTATAGTGTTATCATAAACGCGTGAGATGGTTATCTGTGCTGTGATCAATTGCGGAAATCGTAGCGCTAGAGCCAAAGGAAAGCGCATCTTCAGATTTTCAAAGCTGCTAACTCACCATGCATGGTTGTTCTTTTGTGCACTAGTAATATGTGTGAGTCTGTAGTATTATACCATTTGATTAACATCAATATTAAAGTTTCTTATTTCTCTTCCGTTTAAAGCATGGAAGTTTTCTACAGTAAGGGCAGTATACCATTGTTTAGAAGTAGGCAGAGACGCTAGCTTCAAACATTGCAGGTGGAGTGAACCACTCATCATTACTTGCAACCTGCACTGATGGATCAGTGTCACGGCATCCTACCACGTCTCCTTCATCAGGTCCTTGGCAGTAACAGAATTTTTCTGTAGTACTGCATTGTAGTGGATCGAGTCAAGATTGATGGCTCTGCACTCTGTAGTTAAACCATACCTTTGTAGTTAAACTGTACTCTGTAGTTAAACTGTATACTCTGTAGTTAAACTTTAAACTTCACTCTGTAGTTAAACTGTACTCTGTAGTTATATAAGCTTCACTCTGTAGTTAAACTGTACTCTGTAGTTAAGCTTCACTCTGTAGTTAAACTGTACCTCTGTAGTTAAACTGTACTCTGTAGTTTAACTTTAAATTTCACTCTGTAGTTAAACTGTACTCTGTAGTTAAACTGTACTCTGTAGTTAAACTGTACTCTGTAATCAACTTCACTCTGTAGTTAAACTGCACTCTGGCTCTGGCTCTGCAGTTAAAATTCTCTTTTTCCCAAGGAATTCGATCTTATTTACGGGAGAGCATGGGACATCTTTCTGGCACACAATGAGGCATTGCCCAATAGGCCTTATTTGTGTGACTGTTAGTGAATCACGTATGCGCACACCTGCTTCCACCGCCCACAGTAGTGATGCAACATGTGAGCAACACTCTCCCAGCCCTGCCTTACAGTCACAGTGTGCACACATGCAGAATCTTGCCATTTGACTCAGCTGCTACCCAAGGACTGAGTCAGTGGCTTCTCGCTCATTCTCATAGAGTGATTTACCTGCAACAGTGATATTATTTACTATGACTAGCATTTGTAACACTATACAGTCAAACACCTTTCCAAAATCACTCTTTTCATGGCCATCACTGTCTGGCTCTGATGTTGCAGCAACTGGCATCACTACTGAACACTTCTCCAGGCTGAACCCATCCAGAGAGGAAGTTTCAGCAGCAATCTAAACTTTTGTAGTTTAGAAGTTCCTCCCCAGTGTACGGACTGGGAGTCATCACCAAGTACATGGCAAGATTGATGTGAGTGATGCTGGGCCACAGATCAACGTCATCGGTCCACTCCTTTCTCCCTGTTTCGTAAGGATCTATCCCGCCAGTAAACTTTAGTTTTTCTAGGTATCTCTTCTTGGCGTCATTATCTTGCATTGAAGCAAAGTATCCGCCCAAAACTAGCCGTTCTTTGCTTGCGATTGTTGACGCCACCTCAGACTGTTAGCCCAGGTGTATACGTATTATATACACACCTGTGCACCAATATGGCGGACGTCAATTATTACGTCATTAAAATTACGTCACTGCAAGAGGTCTATTGCACTAGAAACTACTAAATCCTAAACCCAAACCCAAGACCCTAAAAACCTTCGCCTAACAGCGCCAGTATGGACCTAACGGCGCCAGTATGGACCTAACGGCGCCCAGTACTATTATGGCATGTTAGGCGAATACTGGGCGCTGTTAGGTCCATACTGGGCGCTGTGCGCTGTTAGGCGAAGGTTTTTAGGCGAAGGTTTTTAGGGTCTTGGGTTTGGTTTAGGATTTAGTAGTTTCTAGTGCAATAATCGCGCCGTTTCTTTATATTTCCCGTTTCCTATGGTTTATCACCTCCAACAGTCGACGGTAGCCAGGTGGGCGTGGTCAAGTGCACGTGATAAAAACGCGTGACATCTGTGTCACTTGTACGGCTTCACGGGCAAGTCCTACAGTTGGTCCGTTCTTTTCACATGATCCCTACCGGGCAGCCAGTCACTTCTTAGCTGGCTCAAACGAGCGATTTCGCTACCAACAGGTGTGGAAAAATAATTTGCGATTTATTGTTGTTGCCATTACATTTGTGAGCGCTGCCATCTTCGAGCGCCACCAAGGAACACAGCATAGTATCTGTCATGTCTTCCTAGTCTCGTTCCCAGACCACACCTCTTCCGCTTTGCTTCTGAGAGGGTCTGGCAGCTTGCTCGACTTTTCTCGGTCTTGATTACGTTTCATTCTCAGAAAATGGAAATGACCAATCAGATCGCCTTATTTTCAAAATTCACATGACTAACGCGCCGTTGAGCACATGATCAACATGGCGGTAGTGCAGTGTGTTCAGATTCATCGATGACAGAGAGCATCTAGGGTAATCTTCGTTGACTAATAAGTACTACGAGGCAGCCAGCCACTTCTTAGCTGGCTCAAACGAGTGATTTCGCTACCAACAGGTGTGGAAAAATAATTTGCGATTTATTGTTGTTGCCATTACATTTGTGAGCGCTGCCATCTTCGAGCGCCACCAAGGAACACAGCATAGTACCTGTCGTGTCTTCCTGACCTGATCTATAACTATTGTCGAGTGCTGTAGTTCATGTGACCACAGACATTAGTATACAGACAATTTGTCCGCATATTGCATCCGTGTAGCTATTGAGCGCGTGACAATGACGTCACCAAGACCGAGAAAAGTCGAGCAAGCTGCCAGACCCTCTCAGAAGCAAAGCGGAAAAGGTGTGGTCTGGGAACGAGACTAATGTCTTCCTGACCTGATCTATAACTATTGTAACTCATGTGACCACAGACATTAGTATACAGACAATTTGTCCGCATATTGCATCCGTGTAGCTATTGAACGCGTGACAATGACGTCACCAAGACCGAGAAAAGTCGAGCAAGCTGCCAGACCCTCTCAGAAGCAAAGCGGAAGAGGTGTGGTCTGGGAACGAGACTAGGGCTGGGCCAGCTCTGGAGTGCGAGATGATTACGTAATGGCTGGCGTTTATACACGAATTTATATGGCGCTTATGAGAAATATAGCAATACTTTTAGCGTCTGTGTAGCGATCTCCGTATACCGCACAACCACGTGGCCTTGCTTGCCGTCTTCGTCCAAGCACGGAGATAATTGACTTCTCGACGGATGGCAGAATGGCAGAATACTCGTCAGCTTCTGCCTTCTCCCTTGACTTCTCCCCAGAGTGAGAATGGAGCGTCCCGTTCTCCAGCTACTACTGACGACCAAGCTTCAAAGATTCCACTACATGTTCTTCCGTCTCCTCGGGCCACCTCGCTTGCGTAGCAGTCTTCGTCGAGTGTGCAGCCAGGGCCCCACTGTCTCTTCCCTTGACAGCGTAAAGTCTCACCCAAGTGCGGGGATATATCCACTCTTATCCTCTGTCTGCTCTGACAAAACGGTTGGCCCTTCTAGTCCAGTTAATGCTGCCTCCTCTCTCCCATCTAACCCCTCAATTAGTCCCAGTGGGTTAACCTTGCTTTCTGTAGAGGTACTTACAGACGGGGTAAAGTTAAAATCACATCTCATGGGCCTGAAGGTGCCTATCCTACGACAAGAACTCAAATGTAGGAACATCCCTCTTACTGGCCTTTCAACAAAGGCCCTTCTTGTTGGCCGATTGATGGAGTTACCATTGACTGTTCTCCAAGATCCTACCTCCACCCCTACTAAGGTAGCCCATTCTATCTTGTCTCCTTCCTCCACTGTAAATTCCTTGCCCAAGCAATGCTGTTGTAGTGATTTAATTACTACTCTAACTGAACAAGTTAAAGATCTTCGTCATCAAATGTTGCTATTTTCATCTCAGATTAACTCTCATATAAAATCCTGTAATAGAAAACTTCTCAGCAATGCGTCTAGCAATTACTCTGATTCAATAAAAAAGATCAAATCAGACATTGGTGTTATCAATGATAGACTAGGAGCTCTATCCAAGCCTGTTTCCTCTCTTACTTTTTCTCAATCTAATTCACGGTTCTCTGGTGCTCCCCGTCGCCCTAGTGCTCCTTATAGGTCCTCTAGCTAACACCAACGATTTTTCTTTACACTCTCCTTGCTCCTTGTGCATTACGGACCCGTCCGGCCTTAGTGATAAATTTGCCATAGGTCACCTGATAAAAGGGTTATTCTCGAGGAAATATCCTAACTTCCAAATCATAGAGGGTTGTATCAATCATTCCCCCTCTTCCATCTCTTATCAGGTTGACATTGAGCTTGATTTCTCCTCTTTTAAAAGGATATGGGATAAAAATGTTCGTTCTGATATTGGTCTTACTATGGTGTCCTTGAGTGATACTGCCCAAGTTGCTCGTCTCCCTACGTGTCCATCCAATAGTGCGGTTATTCCCTCCTCTTCTGATGAGGCTTTGAGCTCCCTCTCCAATGGCATTGGTGGTCCTCTCTCTTCCAACTCTATGTCTAGAGCTACTCCACCTTTGTGTATCTTTCCGGCATCGTTATCAGTCTTGCCATCTGCAACTTCCTCCAGCTCTGCTCCAGCCTCTTCTCCTCTGCCTGACGCCTCTGCTCCGTTATCAGCTCTGTCATCTGTGACTTACTCCTCCTCTGCCCCTTCTCGTATCCTTACCTCCAATTCTGGTTTGTTGGCACATACAAAGGTGTTGATGTCTCCTTCTGTGGTAGCCTCACATTCCTCTGGTATTCCTCCTGCTGAGGACTCCTCTCCGTTGTCATTAGTCCCTGGGAACTCCTCTAACTTAAACTCCCTCGAGGGGGCACTGTCCCTGCCGGATGTGCCCCCTCAGTGAATCGAAACCTGACAGATTGTTCTACTTCTGATTCCTGTTCTAATTCCAATCCCTTGACCCCTGATTTGATATGTTTTAATCTTAGGGGTATTTCCCCTAATCTCCCGTATTTAAAAACTCTCTGTTCCCGTTACGTTGCCATCATTTGTCTGTCTGAGCATTGGCTTCATTCATTTGAAGCTTCCTCTTTTCCTTCGATCCATCCTGATTATTCCTCTCTGTTTGAATGCGTTCCAGACTGCGAAGACCGTACCTTCTGCCAACCTCGGGTGATCAGGGGACATGGGGGAGTTGGTATTCTATGGCATAACTCTCTAAAACATGTGATTTCTCCTATCCCTGCACCTCGCACAGAAAGGGTCTTGGGTGTGAGACTCAAGTGCTTTCCATCAGATATTCTTCTCTTTTCGGTCTACTTGCCGTCCCGCTCTGGTGCTACTGACCCGTTTCGTGACTCTCTTGACCTCCTGGATTCCACTTTCTCCATGTTCCCTGACTCATCTATTCTCTTTTTAGGAGATCTAAATGCTGTTATTGGATCATCTTCTACCCCTCCTAATGAGCAGGGAAAAGTTTTAGTCCGTTATCTTTCTAATTGGGATTATATCTCCTCTCATGTATCCTTTCTAAAACAGGGCCCTGCGTATACTTATGAGAGTGAGGCCCATAAGTCTTTTTCAACCATTGATCACATATTATGCCCTAAATCATTCTCTAGCAAAATTGTTAGTTCTTGTGTAATTCCTACTCACCTTCTTAATGTCTCCGATCATCTAGCTGTTCATACTAAAATTGTGGTCTCTCTCTCTCTCCTCTTCCTGCCATCAGTTCTGGGTTTTCAACGCCTTTTGTCCGTTCAGTTCTAAAGTGGCCAAGTAACCATCCCGACCCCTCCCCCACTATTCTTGACTATTCCGATTCGCTTGATGGTGCTATGCAACGTGCTCCTCTTTCCATTACCTCTTCATCTGATATAGAGGTCCTCTCTAACTTCATATCATCTGCCCTCATCTCCTCTGCCAAAAAAGCTATATTCCGTCCAGTAAACCCCGTCCTTTTCTCCGTCAAAATTGGTCCCCTAGTCTTAAATCTACACATAAGGTGTCTGAGGGCTATCCCAGCACAGGAAAAACATCAATTCTCGACCTTGACATGGGGAAAGAGCCAGCCCCTCAAAGGAACAGTACCGGCTGTATTGATCCACCCTCTCGCTACATGCTGGTCAATAGTGAAGCTGAGTCCAGTGCAGCACAAGTGGAGTGGGAGAACGTCACTACAGACAAGATGTTTGAAATGGTTTGTGGAGCAGTAAAGAAGACCATTGAGGAAAGTCCATTGGACAAGGCTCTGGTCCATTTAGACAAGTCTGCAGTAGCAGCACTACCAGTAGCAATAGACACTAGCTCACTTGCTGCAAACGACACTGCTGCAGAGTATGACCCAACTCCTGTTGGCAATGAACTGGTCCCTCCTATACACCACCACCACCAGCAGCAGTAGCAGGCAGTGCTAATCAGATACCAGCAGCAGCTGAGCCTTCTCTTGATCCTTATTCTCCAGTGGCTAACGCTGGCTTTACTTGGTTTCCTGATCTGCTCAAAGAACTGTACAGCAGCACAAGTTCTGGTGTAATCTTCAACTCCCACTGGATGATGGTGACTGATTGTGCATGTGGCCAACCACCATTTCTGGATGCAGCCGCTCTTTTCCTTCGAAACAGCTGTCTTCAAATCTTTCCTCTCAAACTCAACGAGCACTTGAGCAAAATAGCAGAGTTTTGTTATTTCTTTAGTGGCAAGTCTGCCAATTGTGATCAATTTGATGTAGTGTTGAGCAATCAACAGATAATGGAGACTCTAGCCAAGTCTACAGCTTCTATTCAGCCGCCAGACACACCATCAGCAACTGAGTGTCCAAAGGGAGCTAAATTCACAATTGTGGGCACATTTGAAGACGAGGCACACCATTACAGTGAAACAGTAGCAGAGAAAGAGACGATTCTCAAACAAGTCCTCGAACCGTACAAAGCATTCCGAGTGCAGCTGGGTAGCAAGGTGATCCTGCCTATCAATGCCGTCGCCATGGACACCGAGACCAAGAAGGAGCAGACAGAGTCAGCAAAGAAACTTCGACGACTATTGAAAAAAGCAAATGTGACAATTGAAGTAGAGGTAAAGCTGCGCTGGTTTGGGTTTCTCCTGAGCATGCTGACTATAGCTGAGAAGGATGGTAAAGCCATACTCACACTTAGTGAGTGCTATAGACTCGGAGACTCTCTTGGGATGGACAAATCAGAGACCATGAAAGCAATCCAGTTTTTCCACGATATCAGCCTCATCATGCATTTTGATACTCCGAAGCTCAGAGACTCTGTCATCATCGACACCAAACCAGTGCTCAACAAGCTCTCTTGACTATTCACTCTCTCGTTTCTGGATGAAGATTTCCTTGTCGAGCACTACGAGGACATTGTCCTTCCTGACGGAGCCAAGGAACTACTCCAGCACCACGGGCGCTTCACCCGGTCCACACTAGAGTCATGTGTTGAGTTCTCTGAGTCCATTCCATTGCAATTCTTTGTGGACATTCTAGAGCACGTAAAGATAGTGGCTGCGATTGACCAAACATCAGAGTATTTTATGCCTTGCGCTCTACCCTATTCTACTGAAATGCATGACTCCTCCCACCCATGGGTGATTAGACTGAGAGTAAGACGAGGGGTCGACAAAGAGTATGTTCCTATCCCAGTGGGTTATCTACCAGCCATTCTAGTCTTCCTTCTCACTATGTTCCCCGATCAATTTTCTTTAAATCGTCGCCAGCGACAATATCGAAATGTGATCTAGTTGTGTTACAAGCCTGGAGGAGTGGTCTGTTTAGTGGAGCGCCATCTTCAACTGGAGGTACACTATTCTTGCAGTGACCGTCTTCAGCAAGAGTGCACAAACATTCGAATTCACGTTTTGGAGTCGATTCGTATGACAGAAGAAAAGCTCCACATCAGAGAAGTTGCCATCACCAAGGTGGACTCTTTCCTATGCTCCTGTGGTGAGGGCAGCAGGGCCCAGCACATCTGTGCCTACAACCCTGAGACACAGATTGTGGAATGTGAGGAGACAAGAGAAGTGTTTGTATTGGAAGCTCATCATCAGCTGTGGCTAGGTGTGTTGTGATGTAGTCTCTGATGATACATGTGATAATTGTATTGATGTAGGAGCAGCAATGGAGAGCACTGCACACTCTATACACTGCAGTGACGACACCAGTGAATGTCATGAGCTACCACCACTAGCAGCAGCAGCAGAAGGTGAGCACTGTATACTGGTGTGGCTAGGTCAACCTCAGCTGGTATTATGTGGTATCATGATAATACAGAGAGTGTGTGATCATGATCAGCTTGTGATGATGGATAGTGACTAGTAAACAGTGTTTACACTAGTAGTCATGTATCATGAAACTGTTACAGTATTGCATGCTTGATAGTATTATATTTCTCAGTTAGGTATTAGTGACTGTGTGTCGGTGGTTCAGTGTTAGATCATCTTGTGTGACTATAATACCATCTTGTGTGTGTAGGTGCCACACACACACTACTGGATCT
The DNA here is from genome assembly GCA_964017065.1 of Haliclona indistincta. Lineage (NCBI taxonomy): Eukaryota > Metazoa > Porifera > Demospongiae > Haplosclerida > Chalinidae > Haliclona > Haliclona indistincta. The sequence continues at coordinate 2,005,570 of OZ024789.1, forward strand.
TATGGCAATGAAGGGAGCTGATGGTGAACCACTGAGAGTCATTGAAACGATTGCTGCTGGTAACTACAAGATGTTTGGAATGTATCTCCTACAAGACAAGAATGAAACAATGGTTGATCTCATTGAAAAGGATCATATCAACAAAGGTGCGAAGAGTATTACAAAGGAAATTGTCAAAAAATGGCTGACAAGTGATGCACCTACTCGTACATATCAACACTTGATAGAGTGTCTCAGACAGTCTGAACTGGGTGCACTTGCTGAGATCATAAGAAAACACGATAATTATTAAGGTATGCTACCATCAAACTATAATGCAATGTGTAACTGCTATGCATTCACTCACTCACTCTAATTTCTCTCTCTCTATCTCAACTAGATAAAGTGTCAGACCAGTCAATGACGTCATTGTAAGAGACTATTAAAAGTGCAGATGAAGACGCAGGAACATAATCGAATCGAACATTTTGTAGTTCCAAGTCATCATTCGTATTTTTCTTTCATCAACTTCATTATTCTTCAATCTTTTAATATCGACAGTAACTCACACAAGACAGCAAATATACCAATGAGATAATAATTTTAACAATAAAATACATTCAATGAGTTGAGATTGAGGTTATTGGATGGTTGGTTAGGGGTTAAAATGATACAACAGATACACACTCAATAATAGTATAACACACTGTACTATAGTGCATGGTATGAGTTGATATTATGATATCATGAAGTAGTTCACTCTGAGGGTTTAGTCTCATTGCTATGATGAGGGTCTAATACATGTCATGAATCAGTCTTGAGTGGTATCAGTGGGGTTTGGCTTCCAGTAGTGGGTGGAGCCACACTGCTGTACTCCTCGTATGTTGCAATGTATGGTTGAACAGTATCCCACACCTGACAAGCAACAAAGACACATTGTGTTAATGAAAGGAGCTAGTACAGTTCATTAAGTTCCACTATGCTGATGCCTAGCTAGAGCAGCTGGCTGCTAATTGTATAATCCCAGCACCTGTCTACTACGTACAATAGACCCTCACTAATCTGAACGTGTTCGGATTACCATAAACATGGACGAATTAAAAAAAATTTCATGTGTGCTCTTTAAGAATGAACATTTTCAAGTTATCTCTATACATTTTATATTGGAGCAACAAAAATAATTATACCCACGAAAATTTCAAAACTTGGTCATCTTGACAAATTTTTCATTGCGAATATTTACTTTTACTGATTCAAAATGCATACGTAACATTAACAGCTGCAACTTGCAACAATGTCTCGTACCTTTCCCTCTTGCAGTAGTTTGACGACAGCTGCTATATCAGGAGCCATGAACCGATCATGATCCCATGATCTGTAGTCACACAGTGTCACACCATTGATACATAGTGTAGATACGGCTTACTTGACTACTGATCGAACCAACTTGTACACTTCCTCGAGAGGTGTGGTGGTCTTGCATGGATGAAGGAACTCCAGTCCTTGTCAAGCAGCTAACAGCACAATAGCAACAACTAACAAGAAGAGAGATGAGTGAGTGAGTGGGTGGGTGGGTGGGTGAATGGATGAGTGAGTGGGCGGGTGGGTGAGTGGGTGGGTGAGGGAGCGAGTGAGTGAGCTTACGAGTGAAAAAGAGAGTAGGTGAGTCGATAAGTGAGTCAGCAGGTGGATGAGTGAGGGAGTGAGTGAGTGAGTGAGTGGATGGGTGAGTGGTATATCTTACCATTCTCTACGTGTTCCACCACAGTCAGTGCCTTCCTTGCTGCATACCCACCCAATGACACATGATCCTCAGTACCAGCTGATGTAGTGATGGAGTCCACAGAGGAGGGATGAGTCAGCACCTTATTCTCTGACACTGTACAACAACAAAGACAACAATTCATAACCACCAAAAGATCACTAGTTATCATTACCAAGAGCAGCTGCAGTACATTGCGCAATCATGAATCCTGTGAGTAGTTAGTGAATAGTTTAATATGAGTGTAACGTATTTCTTCTAAAGATTCGCCGCCGCCTATTTTTGGCACCTTGTCGCTGAAATGCGTACTAAACCTCCAAATTTCGACAAGCGGTTCAGTTATTCGTCATAGTCAGTCAACAGCCCAACATGAAAAGCTGTAGAGTTAGAATTCTCTCCAAGAAGAAGAAGGGCAAGCAAATCTGAAATTATCTACAATGTACATGTATTTTTTTGCACCGAATAATTATTTTTAGAAGAAATACGGAATGTGTCTTATACAGATGTACAATGTAACTAACCAGAGTTGAGACCACCATCTTGTACTAGGAATGGAGGGAGATCACTGTAAGCTGTGAACAAGAAAGAGTGAGTGAGAGAGTGAGTGAGTAGATGGATGGGTAGATGGGTGGGTGGGTAGGTGAGTGAGTGAATGGGTGGGTGAGTAGGTGAGTGAGTGAGTGGGTGAGTGAGTAGGTGAGTGAGTCGGTGGGTGAGTGAGTAAGTGGGTGAGTGAGTAGGTGAGTGGGTGGGTGGGTATGCATGGGTAGGTAGGTGGGTGAGTGAGCAAGTGATCATGTCCACTAACCAGGGTGGATCAGTTGTTCCAGACGGCGTTCACTCATGTTTCAAATCTCGTGGATAGAGATAGCAAGAAAATCCAGAGCCTGTTTTTGACAAAACACACATTTACAAAGTGTGAATCACACACACATTACCTTGGCTGGATATTCACCGTGGAAGTTACCACCGGAAATCGTCTCTTTCCTGTTCGCCAGAACCATCTATTGAGAGAGTACACACAGTGACACGATCGACACGTAAATGCAATATTAAAAATGTCAGTTTGTCAGTCTGTCTGTCTACAGTAACTAAGTATCAAAAATATTAAATAAAAATGTAAAAATTATTGTGTGTAACAGTAAGAGCAGCTCTGAGTGTGTGTGTGTGTGTGTATGTGTGTGCCGTTCTTTAGAGTTTGAAGCCGTCGTTAGTGGTAATGCTCAGACAAAGGCTTTTGATGTTCGGTTGTCATGGTAACACATGCTCTAGCTGTGTGCAGCTAGCACACAAACTCAGCCTTGCAGTGAAGTGGTGATGGAGGAGGAGAGAGACACACATTGCTCTGTGGACTGCTGGTAGAGGTGTTCTCTGTGATGTACTGGTTAGTTGAAACTGGGTTGTTCAGACAGGCTGCTTGTACAGCTGATGGTCACTGAGTGTGTAGAACACAGTGTATATTGCAAACAGCTCACTACACAGTGCGCACCAAACAGGTCACCAACCCTCACACTCCCACCATCACTAACCTCACCCTTCCATGGTCACACCCTTACCATCCCACTATCACCAACCCTCACCCTCCCACCATCACTAACCTCACTATCTCCAACACTCACCATCCCGCTCTCACTAACCGCACCCTCCCATGATCACACCCTCATGATCCCGCCATCACCAACCGTCACACACTCCCACCATCACTAACCTCACCCTCCCATGATCACACCCTCACCATCACTAACCTCACCCTCCCACCATTTTAACCTCACTATCCCACCATCAACCTCACCATCCCACTCTCACTAAACCCATCCTCCAACCAAACTCACAACCTCAGTCTCCCATACAGTAATTCTCACAAACACAAATGACACCATTTGTGCAGTACAAAAAGCAAAAATATACAAAAATATATTATACACCGTAAATGTAACCCACCAGCCCACGTACAGTCTTACCATTAGACCCAGAAAGTAGTACATCAGTACACACACAATATATAGATAACAGCAATGTGATGCTGTAACAGACTAAATGCTGTCTGTCTGCACTAGTGCTACTGTGTGTGTGAGTGTGAGTGGTTGTAGGTGTTAGCTTACTGGATTATCAGTAGCACTGTTCATCTCAGTTGAGAGGATTCCTCTCACGAAGGATAGAGTGTCATGAACTACACCATGGACCTGAGGCACACACCGCATAGTGTATGGATCCTGCACACGAGAACAGTTCTTATGGCTCTCTGAGAGGAAGAGACAGAGTGAGTGAGTGGGTGAGTGAGTGAGCGACTTACCTCTTATTTCTGATGGATACACATTTGAGTCCAGCAGCGCTCTGAGACGAGAGGCGACCATTTGCTGTCCTTGGTGCGGACGATTGGGGTGGATATCTAAAGATCATTTAAAGCTATTAGGCTACTGGTACAAGGCTGTGAAGGTCTACCTTGATCGAAGGCTCTTGGTGTTCCTTTGAGAACATCAATAGAGAGAGCAGCAACTACGTCAGCTTGTCTGGCGATGAGCTCAGCTCTGTACAGTGCCTCAGCTCCCAGTGAGGTGATGAGTTGGGTACCATTAATGAGGGCTATACCCTGGAGGGAGGGAGGGAGGGAGGGAGGGAGGGAGGGAGGGAGGGAGGGAGGGAGGGAGGGAGGGAGGGAGGGAGGGAGAGAGAGAGGGAGGGACAGAGGGAGAGAGAAAGAGGTAGAGAGGGAGGGAGGGAGAGAGAGAGAGAGAGAGAGGTAGAGAGGGAGGGAGGATAAAAGGTAGTCACTGGATGTTCCCAGAAGTACTACTGTACTTACTTCCTTTGGTTGCAGCTGTAATGGTGTTAGTCCATTAGCTGTCAGCACATCTCTGGCAGAGCCCCATCCTGTCTTGGGGCTCCACATTCTTCCCTCTCCTATCATCCCGAGAGCAAGATGGCTGAGAGGAGCCAGGTCACCACTAGCACCTACTGTACCCTTCTCTGGCACATAACTGAGACAAGATGCTGCAGAGAGAGAGAGAGAGAGAGAGAGAGAGAGAGAGAGAAAGAGAGAGAGAGAGAGAGAGAGTGAGTGTGAGAGAGAGTGATAGAGAGTGTGTTGTGACTATCACCACCATCAAGATGATACAAGATGATACAATAGACAACAGTATCAGTATTTGTGTCAACCAAAAACCGCAGCTATGCTCACATCTGACAGAGACAGACATTACGCGAATGATGGTCTCACAAACAATGACACAGACAGTGTGATCTGTAATGGTACTGCTCGGCTTGCACGATCACACACACGATGCTGTTTGACATGTGAGATCACAGAAAACCATAAAAGAGACTTCTTGGAGTGACTCCAAATCACGCTCTTTAGACTGCATTTATTTTGTTTGACAAAATTAATAAAATTAAAAGTACACATGACACGAGAATTCACATCACCTATCAGTTCAGAAATATTTAACAAACCACTGCTCACCATTCAAAGCATCTACCAACTTCTGAAGTGTTTCTAGTCTGACACCGCTACAGAGAGAGAGGGAGGGAGGGAGGGAGGGAGGGAGGGAGGGAGAGAGGGAGGGAGGGAGGGAGAGAGAGAGAGAGAGAGAGAGGGAGAGAGAGAGAGAGAGAGAGAGAGAGAGAGGGAGAGAGAGAGAGGTAGGGAGGGAGGGAGGGAGGGAGGGAGGGAGGGAGAGAGGTAGGGAGAGGGAGAGAGGGAGAGGGAGAGAGAGAGTGAGGGGGAGAGGGAGGGAGAGGGAGAGACCAATTTAAACTAAAAAATCTTACTATGCTATGTCTGATTACCGTATGGAACGATAATAAATACCTCTGTGGGAATCATTATTATAATTATTACATGTAATATCTAGCAGCATTCAAGCCAAAATAAAGGGTTTTGTTCTGTGTGAGAACACAGTCTAGTACCACGAGACAATGAAATCAAAAGCCAGTATATCATGTCTGCAGGGTCACAAGAACATATCTAAGAGGCAACTGTATCACGAGAAAAAAAAACAGTTTCTCTATTAGCTATGCTTGCCACACCTATACACCTCAAGTCCAGAACTTGCATTCCTGCCCAAACCACCAAATCGAATATAATTACCAGTCATATATTATAGGTTATCACCATAAAAAGAATGCTGGAATCCACATCAAAACAACTAAACAATGTTTTATAACAATTCCTTAGTGAAATCCAATACCATTATTAACTCGTACTACATGACTGTATAGACTCCATTACCTGAATCCTTTAGACAGCACATTGATCCTGAGAGCTAGTATCATGCGTGTTCGAGTAGTAGACAATGGAGGACCAACACCACTTGAGTGAGAGCGAATGAGATTAAGCTGGAGCTCACTGAGAGAGAAAGACAGAGGAGTGAGCGAGTGAGTGAGTGAGTTAGTGAGTGAGAGGGTGAGTCAATTAGTGAGTGAGTGAGTGAGTGAGTGAGTGAGTGAGTGAGTGAGAGGGTGAGTGAGTGAGTGAGTGAGTGAGTTAGTGAGTGAGAGGGTGAGTCAATTAGAGAGTGAGTGAGTGAGTGAGTGAGTGAGTGAGTGAGAGGGTGAGTGAGTGAGTGGGTGAGTCTGTTAGTGCAGACATACACTGCTTTCTCTTTCGGTATAAACACTCCAGTGAATTTCCCAAATCCTGTCGTGACTCCGTACACCACTATACAATACAGGTTCATCAAATACAACTGCATCCACCACAAAAGTACCATTTTACCTCTCTCCTCTGAGACAATATCGTCAATGATCTTTCTCGAGCTTAGAACCTTCTCCTTAGCTGACTCAGACAACTATTGAGAAATGAATAAGATACCACTTTCTCACTCATACACTCACTCACACACTCACTCTCTCTCTCACTCACACACTCACTCTCTCTCTCACTCACTCACTCACTCACTCACTCACTCACTCACTCACTCACTCACTCCTACATTGTGCTAATGTGTCCTATAGATAAGCTTGTTCTTACCATGACATGATACTGTCCCAGACCTATTCCAACCAATTCTTCAATTGTTAGTGAGTATCCATCCAGTTCAATCACCTACAATAAACACAGTGATAACAAGAATTCCAGGCACCTCACAAAGAGTGAAGAAAGTGTCATCTTCATGCACTAATGTGTTCAGTCTCTGATCATCCTCCATCGTGTGAATAAAGACAACAGTTACTGAACATGGAGATGACACTCCACACTTCATTGCAAGAAGCATGTAACCACATTGTTCCAATGATGCAAGTTTAAACCACAAGATTAGAGAAAGGTCAAAGTGGACAAGATTGTTACCATAGTTACATAATTATGAGTGGAAATTAGATTCATTGTTGACCTATTGCACAAGTTATCATCATAGAATTACCAGTGAATATTATATATTTTTTAACAAGATGAGAAAGTGTGAAAGAAGTCATGGTGTACCTTTTCACTCTTCTTCTCTGGGTCATGATGGATGTGCCTAAACAAGGAAGGAGAGAGAGAGAGAGAGAGAGAGAGAGAGAGAGAGAGAGAGAGAGAGAGAGAGAGAGAGAGGTAGAGTATAAATGGTGGGTAGCTTACAGCTATACTAGAGTCACACTGACTTGTCCAGCTCATTAAAAATACGAACTTTCAGGTTTTCTTTCAAGAGTGTGTTACATATTTTATAAAGTGGTTGGTTAATAAGCAATATAAACGATGAATATAATTATGCACAAATTAATTTGCAACAAGTGAGCTTTACGTCAGTTTTCTGTCAAATACACACTCTGATCCTGCTGTTGTTTGAGGCATGGATGTTGTTGATGTTCCGGCACTCTGTCCTTCAAGTTGGGTCTGTGGGCTAATGTCATCCCCACGACGTTCTTTTAGTATTCTCCGTATAGTTCGTATGTTGATTTCTATTGAACAAGGTAACATACATGTTACACAGAGAAATGTAAGCCGGCGCGCACTCACGATCGTCTCGATCAGTATATAGTATTATAGTAAGATTTAACTCACTTGTAGCGTCTGCTGTTCGTTGTAATGGTGCCTATGTCTGTCGTTTCTTGTGCAGGTTGTCGAAGTAGTCGTACACGTTGCCTATAACCGTCTTTGTCTGCGATGTCAGTCGTATTCCTTGCCCTACCTTCGTTCGTCTCTTTGGAGTCGCCATCTTGATAGTGTGTACAAGCTCACGTGATAATAACGTAGGCGGACCTTATAATGGCGACAAGTACTAGCTAAGTGTAGATCGCCTTTGAATTCTTCCAGGGTTTGTTTCTACTCCAAGGTGCGCGAGTCATGCATCAAATTAACCGCTCTAGAGCGCTTGTTTTAATAGCGAAACACCGCCGTTTGTAGCTCAGCGTGACCCTGGTATAGTATGTCAGTAGGATGGTAGCTAGCACTGCTGAGCAAGAGATGGTGTCCACACATCATTCCTTCAGATAGATAATTCTTGAGCAACAGATAAGAATAGCTGCTGTACACATCCTCCTCTGCCATCATGAGAGAAAACAGGAGAATAAAGTGACAAAATGGATAATCTACAGTCCCCCCTCAATGCAATCATGAATAGAGGAACCTAACCATTGATAACCAGATGAACATAACAACATTATAGTGCATGGGAGCACAAACTACATGTTCAGTGTATAACTCCGCCCATGAATCAGAACTAGCTATGGTGGTTCTTTACTAACACTCTCACAGATAACTTATGACAATATCACAATAATACATTACTATAGCGCTGTGATATGAGCTACAGTATAGTTGGCAGGTCTAGTTTTACTGCACAGCAAGCCCAGATCTAGCTAGGCATCATAACACATGCATGTACACATAAACATATACAGTGGTACCCCTCTTAGAGGACACCCTCATCCCTCTATAATGGACACTTACTGAATCCCAAATATAACCCACATAATGTATATAACAAACCTCTGATCATGCAGAGGACACCCTCTCTATAATGGATTGGTTAGGGACCTCTCAACTCACACAATTTGGTCGTGTGTCACATGATTTCAGATGCTCATAATCTACGTATACTACCTTTGTAGCATATTGTATGCTATATTATAATCAAATTTACCGTATTATACCATCGTAATTAAACTAAAAAAATAATATACACGACGTACCATACGATCGCAATCTAGAGAAGGGTATGGATGTACATGATAGCTGTCTCATTCTGTTATAGGACTCTTTGGTGTGTTGCTACATAACTCACCAACTAAAATGACAGTCCCAACAGCCACGCCTCCTCCTGCAGGGTGAGCATTAATTGACATATAAACCATGTGTGTCTGGTAATCTCACTATACCTAGTAACGCGTCCAGTGATGCTACTCCAGTGGATACCAGCAACTGTGCGTTGTGTAGCGAGGGCCGTGTCCCCTTGGGATGCTGCTGATGGCGAGGAGAAACAGTCTTCTTTCTGAAGCTAATCGCCGCCATGCGAACTCTGTAAATTTAAGAATCCGGTGCTACAACGGACTGACCTCTCACAATGGTCACTGCAACATTACCGTTGACCCATTGAACGAAATTTTAGATTTCTAGGAAGACGAATAGTGCTTACGCGGGAAAACTTGCTACAAGCGGGAAGCTATAGGAAGAGGAAAAGTGTTTGTAAACCAGCTGCTCAGGCTCACCATAGTCCATTCTTAGTGAAGAGAGTCAAACAATAATAGTGTGTTAGTGTGATCATCTGATGATATGATGTGATGATCAGTCAATTGATCGAGTTGATTGTGATGTTTCTAGTCTTACACCGCTACAGAGAGAGAGAGAGAGAGAGAGAGAGAGAGAGAGAGAGAGAGAGGTAGAGAGGTAGAGTATAAATGGTGGGCAGCTTACAGCTAGTATGTCAGTAGGATGGTAGCTAGCACTGCTGAGCAAGAGATGGTGTCCACACATGATTCCTTCAGATAGATAATACTTGAGCAACAGATAAGAATAACTGCTGTACACATCCTCCTCTGCCATCATGAGAGAAAACAGGAGAATAAACCGACAAAATGGATAATCTACAGTCACTCCTCAATGCAATCATGAATAGAGGAACCTAACCATTGATAACCAGATGAACATAACAACATTATAGTGCATGGGAGCACAAACTACATGTTCAGTGTATAATTCCGACCATGAATCAGAACTAGCTATGGTGGTTCTTTACTAACACTCTCACAGATAACTTATGACAATATCACAATAATTCATTACTATAGCGCTGTGATATGAGCTACAGTATAGTTGGCAGGTCTAGTTTTACTGCACAGCAAGCCCAGATCTAGCTAGGCATCATAACACATGCATGTACACATAAACATAGAGAAAATTAAAAAGATTTCTATCGAAATTAATAGGATGTAGGGTTGTGAAATCTACCACTGGTCCACATTGTAAACTAACAAGGAACAAGCATGGAATAGTAACACGATTGACTTGCTAACAGACCATAGATCCCTACATCAGTGGCTGCTGTGGTTGACTATAGATAATACAGCTATAGTTACTGTTGACTGATACCAGATGTGCATTCAGCTTGTGACAAAATATTGATCTTATGTACAGCCACTGATGTAGGGATCTATGGTCTGTTAGCAAGTCAATCGTGTTACTATTCCATGCTTGTTCCTTGTTAGTTTACATTGTGGACCAGTGGTAGATTTCACAACCCTACATCCTATTGATTTCGATAGAAATCTTTTTAATTTTCTTGTTTGTGTCCTTTTTTCTTTTTCAGTAATGTGCAGTTCAATATCATGCAAGTACCAAGCCGTCTTTGTTTCCACCATTGGTTTAGTTTTCCTTTTGTTGATTGCTTTTCTTTATTGTTAACTATTTTAAACTTGTAACTAAAAATAATTGTTATGCTGTACATATCAGGTCGCCTACGCATGCATGCATGCAGTGCATACGAGCCCCGCCCACACTTGTTTGTAGACCTGTACGGCGGTTATAATTATCTGGCAAGTGCAGAATGGTGATCCTATACGAGCTTACCGTTCTTCGAAGACTCCAAACAAATTATGTGTTCTCCGTGAACCATATGACGCGGCGATGCTAAAGCTAGTGCTTGAATTGGTCACGTGCGCTAACCACTGCTTGGTCACGTGCGTATTGCACGTCTAGCACTGTTTTAGCTGACAATGGATCACGATCGAGAAATCGCGGAATTGATATCGCCGTTACGCTAAAAACAAAGTTCAAAAGGCACCTGCCAGGAGAATTTCACGACTGTTCGTGGGTGTTTTGGTCTCGGCACTGCTCGCGTAAAGGCGCTAGGCGCGCTGAAGAAAGAAGAAGACGAAGACGAAACTCGATTTTTCACCGTTTCCAGGTTCGTCACTTTAGCAACAATTTCGAGCGATCTCCTTGCTATTGTAAGATGGGGCAACGCCAGAGAGCAGATATAAGTGTCTTTGGACGTATAAAATTCATCACCAGGCGAAATATCAGCTTTTGAACGCTAATACATTGTATGTAGCCGCCATCTTGTTTTCTCGTTCAACCCTACATAGGGAGGCACTACCGTGCCTCCCTAATACAGTGGTACCTCTCTTAGAGGACACCCTCATCCCTCTATAATGGACACTTACTGAATCCCAAATATAACCCACATAAATTAATGTATATAATAAACCTCTGATCATGCAGAGGACACCCTCTCTATAATGGATTGGTTAGAGACCTGACCTCTCAACTCACACAATTTGGTCGTGTGTCACATGATTTCAGATGCTCATAATCTATGTATACTACCTTTGTAGCATATCGTACGCTAATCAAATTTACAGTGTCCAATATGCATGCATCGTAATTGAACTAAAAAAATTACATAACGTACCATACGATCACAATCAATCTCGAGAAGGGTATGCATGATAGCTGTCTCATTCTGCTATAGGACTCTTTGGTGTGTTGTTACATAACTCACCAACTAAAATGACAGTCCCAACAGCCACGCCTCCTCCTGCAGGGTGAGCATTAACCCTTTAACCCCTATTGTCGCCTTTTGGCGACATACATACTTCAGACACCATAACTTTATCAAAAAGTGTTAAAATATCCCATAATTAAGCCAAATTGAAGAATACAAATAACCGCAAAAAATCCAGTGGTTTTCGGCGCGCCCCCTGCGCTAAACGTTATGGTGACGGCATTTCTATGGCTTCAGTGCAAATTTCACAACATTTTAGGAGAAACAAAATGGCTGCCAAGAAATTTTGGACATTTTATGGCTTCAGGGTGCTCGGAAACACATTTTTGTGCATTCTCTATGATCTGGGCTACATTTTGCACTCACCAAAACCACTGCTATCTGTGTGTACTTTTCAGTAGCCAGCCCCAAAGTACTAACTTTGAGCAAAATTTGACGAGGTCGTTGCACTTTATCGGCTTCACTTTCGAAGTGGGAGGGGCATATCGACTGACTTGAGTGTGGGCAATTGCGGCTACTCACTGGCGTAAAAGGACGCAAATTTGAGACCAGTAGCACAAAAGACACACGAGATATTCACGAGAGAAGTGGTCAGCATTTACGAGGTTAAAATTTCAGCAAGATAATTTAGTAATTAAAGGGTTAATGAGTTTTCATCAAAAATTGTAATTCTTGCTGGAAATGGTCCAAAAATGTTGAAAATCAATTCTAAGTGTTTAAAACACCATTTTAAATCACTTTCTGAAGAAATGGATAAGAAAGGATTATAGGGTGATTAATGAATTTAGTTTAGCTCCGCCCATTCCTGTATGTGGGAGTGAGTCGCTGTCCTTCTCTAGTCGTCTCTAGTCTCGTCTCCAGACCACACCCTCGCCCATCGCGAGAGAGGGTCTGGTGACTTTAGTCGATTTTCTTGGGCCGGGAAGTAATATCTTCCCCGGAATGTCTGGGATAGAATCTGATTGGTCAGAAGGCCAACTGTTACGTAATACAAACCGCATCGATAGAATGATGGCGTTGAAATGACTGTAGTATTTTGGCTGACGTTCTCGACCGTACAATCAGAGCTGCATTTGTCAGCATAGGTTATGAAAGTCCGACAGACGATCAGCGTCTTGATATTACTGAGTTTAATTTGTCAAAGGGAAAGACGATTTCGTCTGCCTCCCGACTGGAGAAGCGGCAAGTGTCTGTGTTTTGTTACTCTGCCTGCTGTCTAGACGTCTTCGCAATTCGTAGATTGTCTTCCTCGTCTAACGCGTAACTACATACGATACCAGACACTTGCGTGCAGCAGCCATTTACTTATACGGATTCATTAGTGTTACGTAACTTTCTTACACGAAAAGCCCAAGAAAGAGCAACTAAAGTCAGCAGACACTCTCTCGCGATAGGTGAGGGTGTGGTCTGGGGACGAGACTAGTCCTTCTCAAGGGGTAGTCACCCAGTACCCTCCTGTGGAATCGTCCGTGACTGCAATCAAAATTGGCTCAAGCGATCAAGCAGTGTTTTTGGGCAAGATCAAGCGATCAAGACAGTTTTTAGGCTGGATCAAAGGATCAAAATGAAATCAAGCGGAAGCTAATTTATTGTTTAAAAGACGCTATAAACACACTGCTATAACAATTTTACCTTTTCTATCTGTTTTCGATTGTTGTTTTTCTGTATCAGTACCGATACGAAAAGCGGCAAGATTCTCGGGCATGAGAGAGAGGGGCGTGTCTAATCATTGCCTAACTCGATTCCGAAATTCTGGTACCACTACCAGACTAGTGTGACAGGTGCTATAATAGATGCGGTTTTGTAGTCAACACAATGGAACGTGTAGCTGTCCAGCTCCACCTAGTTGACCGTGAAACTGGACCGATTATGACCAAAGTTTGGAGTTACGATGGCGAAAAAGTCTGCAATGCCACTCGTGCTTAGTCTCGCGGGCCAGACCTTCCTGGGGGCAGGGCGGAGTTTCGGATAGAAAGGGAAGGTCTGGAGACTCTTGGCAGGTTTTCATGTGCAGCACCAAAATCTTGGTGCCGCCAATCAGATTGCAGAGGTCACGTGAAGTTGCGCAATAATGGTTAAATTAATTAGCTTAGTTTGTGCGCACAGAATCGAAGTCGCCACGATCAGGCCAAGCAACGCGATGTACAGCACGCAAAGCTGGAAGTAGACTCTCAGAGAGCCGCCTTCTGGTCTTCATTGCTGCCTCACATTTACAAAGCAAGCAGAGCTATGTAAATATGAGCTATGTAGATATCAATGCAATCTCTAGGTGGATATCTGACCTGTGTATGCAGTTCAATGTTCAAAAATGCAAATACATGGTCTTCTCAAGGAAACGCAGTATTGTACCTTCTCTCTGTGGCTTGTCTATTGATGATCTTCACCTTGAAAAGGTTGATGTTTACAAGTATCTTGGGGTTTACCTTACATCAGATCTATGCTGGTCTGTTCACATTGACAAAATCTGTGCTAAATCAAAAAAGCTTGTCGGTATGTTCCACCGCAGATTCTTCTCAAGTATGGATTCTGAAAGTTACAGACTTCTGTATAAATCATACATCAGACCTCATTTAGAGTATGCCTGTCAAGTCTGGGACCCTCACATAAAAAAAGATATTGAGGCTCTAGAGGCAGTTCAAAGATTTGCACTTAGGGCTTGTTGTAAAAAATGGGATGCGCCATATGACATACTATTGGCTGAAAATAGAGTGCCATCTCTTTTAGACAGAAGAGTACACATGAAGTTATGTACTATGTACAAGATTGTAAACACTCTTATTAACTTCCCCAATGCACCTGTTGAGTTAAGGACGATCCCTTATTCTTCAAGACACCTGCATCCTCTCACCCTTCTTGATCATCAGTCTAAGAATAATTCTTTTTCTGCATCCTTTTTTCCTTCTACTTGTAAAGCCTGGAATAATCTTAATTATGATGTTGTAAGTGTTTCTACCTTTTCGTCATTTAAGAACTTAACTAAACCTAAACCTAAATAATTTTTTTCTTTTTATTCCTATTCCCTCTTTTGGGTGCACGCCTTTGTATTAGCATATTTAAATTGCTATTGTGTGTATCCATGCAACTTGCTAAATTGTTATAAAAAAAAAAAAGAAAAAAAAAGAGCTGCTCCATCTTAATGATTTTTAGAGCACGTGATATTGCGCAATAATTACATTCCGTACACACGGAAACCTGTCCAGAGTCTCGTCTGGCCTGGCCCGCGAGAATAACTAATGTGGAGGCAAAACTATTCCGAGATATTCTCTACAAGACCATCATCTCAGAGTTATCAGTATCGAGCAACTGATGTAATGATATCCCTGTGCTCTCTTCCAGAGAGCCACATTTTCTTGAAAGAGCATCTTGACTTGTATAAGATGAAGTATGAGGTCTGTTTAGCACCAAAAATTATTATAATAACCAAATGATGTTTTAAAACATTTTCATTGTAGGTTTTTGAGAACACTTCAGAATAGCATAAAGACAAACAATTATTGTTTTAAATCTACATGTAATTGCCCTCGCCCAGTACGTGCGAGGCCCTCGCCCAGTACAGTTGTTTGCAAAGACCTTGCATAACGGAAGCGAAAGCGGTAGTATGACGTTAGCCAATCAAACGCACGTAGGCGTGACTAACTGAAGCTGTACACGTGACGAAAAGTGAATTTGATTGGCCAGTGTCACACTTCCGCTTTCGCTTCTGTTATGCAAGATCTTCGCAAACAACTGTACGTGCCCTCGCCCAGTACGAGGTATTATAACAGTCAAAAAACGCACAAGGACCCGACCTAAGGACCCGCGATCTTTAACCCGTCCGCCCATTTACCATCGCGATCGCGCAGCGCAGCGACTTCGCATCTTCCCTTCTACTACTCAGTTCACCTTGTTACTTGATGTAATGTTACTGTACTACTCTGGTAGTCTCTACTAACTCTATTCTTGCACTCAGAATAGTTAGATCTATTTAAAGCATGCTGGTGATGTGTTACCAGCACTGTGATTGCAGTAGCAATCCAGGTATTGTATACGATAAGGACCCACACTTGTAACTTGATGTAGGAATAAGCTAATGTCACTAGACTGTTCTGGCAGTCTCTACTAACTCTATTCTTCCTGTGTGAAAAGTTAGATCCATTTAAAGCATGCTGGTGATGTGTTACCAGCACTGTGATTGCAGTAGCATTGTATTCGATAAGGACCCACACTTGTAACTTGATGTAGAAATAAGCTAATCTCACTGGGCTGCTCAGGCAGTCTCTACTAATTCTATTCTTGCTGTCTGAAAAGTTAGACCTATTTTAAGCATGCTGGTGATGTGTTACCAGCACTGTGATAACCGCAACAATCAAAGGTAATGTATTCGATAAGGACCCACATTTTTAACTTGACGTAGGAATAAGCTAATGTCACTAGACTGCTCTGGCAGTCTCTACTAACTCTATTCTTGTTGTGTGAAAAGTTAGATCCTTTTAAAGCATGCTGGTGATGTGTTACCAGCACTGTGATTACAGCAGCAATCATAGGTACTGTATTCGATAAGGACCCACACTTGTAACTTGATGTAGGAATAAGCTAATGTCACTGGGCTGTTCTGGCAGTCTCAACTAACTCTATTCTTGCTGTGTGAAAAGTTAGATCTGTTTAAAGCATGCTGGTGATGTGTTACCAGCACTGTGATTACAGCAGCAATCATAGGTACTGTATTCGATAAGGACCCACACTTGTAACTTAATGTAGGAATAAGCTAATGTCACTGGGCTGTTCTGGCAGTCTCAACTAACTCTATTCTTGCTGTGTGAAAAGTTAGATCTGTTTAAAGCATGCTGGTGATGTGTTACCAGCACTGTGATTACAGCAGCAATCATAGGTATTGTATTCGATAAGGACCCACACTTGTAACTTGATGTAGGAATAAGCTTAAAGTCACTAGACTGCTCTGGCAGTCTCTACTAACTCTATTCTTGCTGTGTGAAAAGTTAGATCTGTTTAAAGCATGCTGGTGATGTGTTACCAGCACTGTGATTGCAGTAGCAATCCAGGTATTGTATTCGATAAGGACCCACACTTGTAACTTGATGTAGGAATAAGCTAATGTCACTAGACTGTTCTGGCAGTCTCTACTAACTCTATTCTTGCTGTGTGAAAAGTTAAATCTTTTTTAAGCATGCTGGTGATGTGTTACCAGCACTGTGATAACCGCAACAATCAAAGGTAATGTATTCGATAAGGACCCACATTTGTAACTTGACGTAGGAATAAGCTAATGTCACTAGACTGCTCTGGCAGTCTCTACTAACTCTATTCTTGTTGTGTGAAAAGTTAGATCCTTTTAAAGCATGCTGGTGATGTGTTACCAGCACTGTGATTACAGCAGCAATCATAGGTACAGTATTCGATAAGGACCCACACTTGTAACTTGATGTAGGAATAAGCTAATGTCACTGGGCTGTTATGGCAGTCTCTACTAACTATATTCTTGCTGTGTGAAAAGTTAGATCTGTTTAAAGCATGCTGGTGATGTGTTACCAGCACTGTGATTATAGCAGCAATCATAGGTACTGTATTCGATAAGGACCCACACTTGTAACTTGATGTAGGAATAAGCTAATGTCACTGGGCTGTTCTGGCAGTCTCAACTAACTCTAGTCTTGCTGTCTGAAAGGTTAAATTTTTTTAAAGCATGCTGGTGATGTGTTACCAGCACTGTGATAACCGCAACAATCATAGGTAATGTATTCGATAAGGACCCACACTTGTAACTTGATGTAGGAATAAGATAATGTCACTAGACTACTCTGGCAGTCTCTACTAACTCTATTCTTGCTGTGTGAAAAGTTAGATCTGTTTAAAGCATGCTGGTGATGTGTTACCAGCACTGTGATTGCAGTAGTAATCCAGGTATTGTATTCGATAAGAATCCACACTTGTAACTTTATGTAGGAATAAGATAATGTCACTAGACTGTTCTGGCAGTCTCTACTAACCCTATTCTTACTGTCTGAAAGGTTAAATTTTTTTAAAGCATGCTGGTGATGTGTTACCAGCACTGTGATTACAGTAGCAATCCAGGTATTGTATTCGATAAGGACCCACACTTGTAACTTTATGTAGGAATAAGCTAATGTCACTAGACTGTTATGGCTGTCTCTACTAACTCTATTCTTGCTGTCTGAAAAGTTAGATCTTTTTGAAGCATGCTGGTGATGTGTTACCAGCACTGTGATTGCAGTAGCAATCCAGGTATTGTATTCGATAAGGACCCACACTTGTAACTTGATGTAGAAATAAGCTAATCTCACTGGGCTGCTCAGGCAGTCTCTACTAATTCTGTTCTTGCTGTCTGAAAAGTTTGACCTATTTTAAGCATGCTGGTGATGTGTTACCAGCACTGTGATAACCGCAACAATCAAAGGTAATGTATTCGATAAGGACCCACATTTGTAACTTGACGTAGGAATAAGCTAATGTCACTAGACTGCTCTGGCAGTCTCTACTAACTCTATTCTTGCTGTGAGAAAAGTTAAATCTTTTTTAAGCATGCTGGTGATGTGTTACCAGCACTGTGATTGCAGTAGCAAAGCAGGTATTGTATTCGATAAGGACCCACACTTGTAACTTGATGTAAAAATAAGCTAATCTCACTGGGCTGCTCTGGCAGTCTCTACTAATTCTATTCTTGCTGTCTTAAAAGTTAGACCTATTTTAAGCATGCTGGTGATGTGTTACCTGCACTGTGATTACAGCAGCAATCATAAGTATTGTATTCGATAAGGACCCACACTTGTAACTTGATGTAGGAATAAGCTAATCTCACTGGGCTGCTCTGGCAGTCTCTACTAATTCTATTCTTGCTGTCTGAAAAGTTAGACCTGTTTTAAGCATGCTGGTGATGTGTTACCAGCACTGTGATTGCAGCAGCAATCATAGGTATTGTATTCGATAAGGACCCACGCTTGTAACTTGATGTAGGAATAAGCTAATGTCACTAGACTGTTCTGGCAGTCTCTACTAACTCTATTCTTACTGTCTGAAAGGTTAAATTTTTTTTAAGCATGCTGGTGATGTGTTACCAGCACTGTGATTGCAGTAGCAATCCAGGTATTGTATTCGATAAGGACCCACACTTGTAACTTGATGTAGGAATAAGATAATGTCACTGGGCTGCTCTGGCAGTCTCTACTAACTCTATTCTTGCTGTGTGAAAAGTTAGATCTGTTTAAAGCATGCTGGTGACGTGTTACCAGCACTGTGATTGCAGTAGCAATCCAGGTATTGTATTCGATAAGGACCCACACTTGTAACTTGATGTAGGAATAAGCTAATGTCACTAGACTGTTCTGGCAGTCTCTACTAACTCTATTCTTGCTGTGTGAAAAGTTAGATCTGTTTAAAGCATGCTGGTGATGTGTTACCAGCACTGTGATTGCAGTAGCAAACCAGGTATTGTATTCGATAAGGACCCACACTTGTAACTTGATGTAAAAATAAGCTAATCTCACTGGGCTGCTCTGGCAGTCTCTACTAATTCTATTCTTGCTGTCTTAAAAGTTAGACCTATTTTAAGCATGCTGGTGATGTGTTACCAGCACTGTGATTACAGCAGCAATCATAGGTATTGTATTCGATAAGGACCCACACTTGTAACTTGATGTAGGAATAAGCTAATCTCACTGGGCTGCTCTGGCAGTCTCTACTAATTCTATTCTTGCTGTCTGAAAAGTTAGACCTGTTTTAAGCATGCTGGTGATGTGTTACCAGCACTGTGATTGCAGTAGCAATCCAGGTATTGTATTCGATAAGGACCCACACTTGTAACTTGATGTAGGAATAAGCTAATGTCACTAGACTGTTCTGGCAGTCTCTACTAACTCTATTCTTACTGTCTGAAAGGTTAAATTTTTTTAAAGCATGCTGGTGATGTGTTACCAGCACTGTGATTACAGTAGCAATCATAGGTATTGTATTCGATAAGGACCCACACTTGTTACTTGATGTAGAAATAGGCTAATGTC
Organism: Haliclona indistincta; assembly: GCA_964017065.1. Taxonomy (NCBI): domain Eukaryota; kingdom Metazoa; phylum Porifera; class Demospongiae; order Haplosclerida; family Chalinidae; genus Haliclona; species Haliclona indistincta. The sequence continues at coordinate 2,025,243 of OZ024789.1, forward strand.
ACTAGGCTTATCTGGCAGTCTCTACTAACTCTATTCTTGCTGTTTGAATAGTTAGATCTTTTTTAAGCATGTTGGTGATGTGTTACCAGCACTGACATTAGCTTACTTCTACATCTAGTAACAAGTGTGGGTCCTTATCGAATCAAATACCTATGATTGCTGCTGTAATCACAGTGCTGGTAACACATCACCAGCATGCTTTAAAAAGATCTAATTTTTTCAGACAGCAAGAATAGAGTTAGTCGAGACTACCAGAGCAGCCCAGTGACATTAGCTTATTCCTACATCAAGTAACAAGTGTGAGTCCTCATCGAATCAAATACCTATGATTGCTGCTGTAATCACAGTGCTGGTAACACATCATCAGCATGCTTTAAAAGGATCTAACTTTTCAGACAGCAAGAATAGAGTTAGTAGAGACTGCAAGAGCAGCCCAGTGACATTAGCTTATTCCTACATCAAGTAACAAGTGTGAGTCCATATCGAATACAATACCTATGATTACTGCTGTAATCACAGTGCTGGTAATACATCACCAGCATGCTTTAAAAAGATCTAACTTTTCACACAGCAAGAATAGAGTTAGGAGAGACTGCCAGAGCAGTACAGTGACATTATCTTATTTCTACATCAAGTTACAAGTGTGGGTCCGTGGGTCCTTATCGAATAAAATACCTGGATTGCTACTGCAATCACAGTGCTGGTAACACATCACCAGCATGCTTTAAAAAGATCTAACTTTTCAGACAGCAAGAATAGAGTTAGTCGAGACTACCAGAGCAGCCCAGTGACATTAGCTTATTCCTACATCAAGTAACAAGTGTGGGTCCTTATCGAATCCAATACCTATGATTGCTGCTGTAATCACAGTGCTGGTAACACATCACCAGCATGCTTTAAAAAGATCTAACTTTTCAGACAGCAAGAATAGAGTTAGGAGAGACTGCCAGAGCAGTGTAGTGAAATTATCTTATTCCTACATCAAGTTACAAGTGTGGGTCCTTATCGAATACATTACCTGGATTGCTACTGCAATCACAGTGCTGGTAACACATCAGCAGTATGCTTTAAACAGATCTAACTTTTCACACAGCAAGACTAGAGTTAGTAGAGATTGCCAGAGCAGTCTAGTGAAATTATCTTATTTCTACATCAAGTTACAAGTGTGGTTCCTTATCGAATACAATACCTATGATTGCTGCTGTAATCACGGTGGTGGTAACACATCACCAGCATGCTTAAAATAGGTCTAACTTTTCAGACAGCAAGAATAGAATTAGTAGAGACTGCCAGAGCAGCCCAATGAGATTAGCACATCAAGTTACAAGTGTGGGTCCTTATCGAATAGAATACCGGGATTGCTACTGCAATCACAGTGCTGGTAACACATCACCAGCATGCTTTAAAAGGATCTAACTTTTCACACAGCAAGACTAGAGTTAGTAGAGACTACCAGAGCAGTCTAGTGACATTAGCTTATTCCTACATCAAGTTACAAGTGTGGGTCCTTATCGAATACAATACCTGGATTGCTACTGCAATCACAGTGTTGGTAACACATCACCAGCATGCTTTAAAAGGATCTAACTTTTCACACAGCAAGAATAGAGTTATTATAGACTGCCAGAGCAGTCTAGTGAAATTACCTTATTCCTACATCAAGTTACAAGTGTGGGTCCTTATCGAATACATTACCTATGATTGTTGCAGTTATCACAGTGCTAGTAACACATCACCAGCATGCTTTAAAAAGATCTAACCTTTCAGACAGCAAGAATAGAGTTAGTAGAGATTGCCAGAGCAGTCTAGTGACATTAGCTTATTCCTACATCAAGTTACAAGTGTGGGTCCTTATCGAATACATTACCTAAATTGCCACTGCAATCACAGTGCTGGTAACACATCAGCAGTATGCTTTAAACAGATCTAACTTTTCACACAGCAAGACTAGAGTTAGTAGAGACTGCCAGAGCAGTCTAGTGAAAATATCTTATTCCTACATCAAGTTACAAGTGTGGTTCCTTATCGAATACAATACCTATGATTGCTGCTGTAATCACGGTGGTGGTAACACATCACCAGCATGCTTAAAATAGGTCTAACTTTTCAGACAGCAAGAATAGAATTAGTAGAGACTGCCAGAGCAGCCCAGTGACATTAGCTTAATCCTACATCAAGTTACAAGTGTGGGTCTTTATTGAATACAATACCTGGATTGCTACTGCATCACAGTGCAGGTAACACATCACCAGCATGCTTTAAAAGGATCTAACTTTTCACACAGCAAGACTAGAGTTAGTAAAGACTGCCAGAGCAGTCTAGTGAAATTATCTTATTCCTACATCAAGTTACAAGTGTGGGTCCTTATCGAATGCAATACCTATGATTGCTGCTGTAATCACAGTGCTGGTAACACATCACCAGCATGCTTTAAAATGATCTAACCTTTCAGACAGCAAGACTAGAGTTAGTAGAGACTGCCAGAGCAGTCTAGTGAAATTACCTTATTCCTACATCAAGTAACAAGTGTGGGTCCTTATCGAATTAAATACCTACGATTGCTGCTGTAATCACAGTGCTTGTAACACATCACCAGCATGCTTAAAAAGATCTAACTATTCAAACAGCAAGAATAGAGTTAGTAGAGACTGCCAGAGCAGCCCAGTGTCATTAGCTTATTTCTACATCAAGTAACAAGTGTGGGTCCATATCGAATCAAATACCTATGATTACTGCTGTAATCACAGTGCTGGTAATACATCACCAGCATGCTTTAAAAAGATCTAACTATTCAGAGTGCAAGAATAGAGTTAGGAGAGACTGCCAGAGCAGTACAGTGACATTAGCTTATTTCTAAATCAAGTTACAAGTGTGGGTCCGTGGGTCCTATTGCTACTGTAATCACAGTGCTGGTAACACATCACCAGCATGCTTTAAAAGGATCTAACTTTTCAGACAGCATGAATAGAATTAGTAGAGACTGCCTGAGCAGCCCAGTGAGATTAGCTTATTTCTACATCAAGTTACAAGTGTGGGTCCTTATCGAATACAATACCTGGATTGCTACTGCAATCACAGTGCTGGTAACACATCACCAGCTTGCTTTAAACAGATCTAACTTTTCACACAGCAAGAATAGAGTTAGTAGAGACTGCCAGAGCAGTCCAGTGACATTATCTTATTCCTACATTAAGTTACAAGTGTGGGTCCTTATCGAATACATTACCTATGATTGTTGCGGTTATCACAGTGCTGGTAACACATCACCAGCATGCTTTAAAAGTATCTAACTTTTCACACAGCAAGAATAGAGTTAGTAGAGACTGCCAGAGCAGTCCAGTGACATTATCTTATTCCTACATTAAGTTACAAGTGTGGGTCCTTATCGAATACTTTACCTATGATTGTTGCGGTTATCACAGTGCTGGTAACACATCACCAGCATGCTTTAAAAAGATCTAACCTTTCAGACAGCAAGAATAGAGTTAGTAGAGACTGCCAGAGCAGTCTAGTGACATTAGCTTATTCCTACATCAAGTTACAAGTGTGGGTCCTTATCGAATACAATACCTGGATTGCTACTGCAATCACAGTGCTGGTAACACTTCACCAGCATGCTTTAAATAGATCTAACTATTCTGAGTGCAAGAATAGAGTTAGTAGAGACTACCTGAGAGTAGTACAGTAACATTACATCAAGTAACAAGGTGAACTGACTGAGTAGTAGAAGGGAAGACGCGAAGTCGCTGCGCTGCGCGATCGCGATGGTAAATGGGCGGACGGGTTAAATATCGCGGGTCCTTAGGTCGGGTCCTTGTGCGTTTTATGACTATTGTAATACCTCCCAGTACGTGTCAAAGATCAAGCGCGATAAACCGTACGATCAAAAGATCAAGAACGCTTTCTAGGCACGATCAAGCAATCAAGGTCGAAATTTGGACGATCAAGATTTTGATCGCAGTCGCGGACGATTCCACAGGAGGGTACTGGGTGACTACCCCTTGCTTCTTCTCTGATCTTGATCTTGGTCGTTACATGCTGAAACTGTGTGACTACCTCTTGAAGTATGGCGACTCCACAGCGTGAGTAGGCGTGTTTGTCTAGATATCAACTGTTAGCTAGTTTCTTACTCCTCACAGCGAACAACAGGTACGAGCCTAGTCCCCGGGTTGTACACCAAACCATTCGTGTTGGTAGTAACGTGTACATGTGGGCTGGATGGATGGAAGATATGCCAGAGGTACACGACAGTCAAGAAAAGAGACGGTTTACATCCTGTGTGGAGGTGTTCCACTCTGAGAGAGGAGACTGGACACGTCAACCAACAAGCGGAGCTCCTCCACTGGGAGTGCGTGGATATGGCTGTACTGCAGTGAGTGATGCACTCCACTTCTTTGGTGGTTACTGTAACCATCATAACTGCTATCATAACAGTATTCACTCATTGAGCACATCGTCCCTTCACTGGGTGGAGTTAGCACCCACCACATCAGAGGGCGGGGCACCGATGAGAAAGGGTTACTGTGGTACAGTAGCATTTAAGGATGGAGAGGAGGACATCTTGTACATAGTAGCAGGGTTTGGTCCTACTCCATCATATCGTCAGCCTGGAGCACAGTATAAATCTTTTTCTAGTGATCATGTCATTGTCATATGCAATGAGCAGCACATGTTCTCACTGAGTACAAGTGAGTGATACTGTACATACATGTACTATAAGTGTTGGAACAGTTTACTAATGTATGTAGAGATAGTGCTTGTGTACTAGCTCAGTTTGTCTATCACTATGATAGTAAAAGCATGAGTAATACAAATGTATATTGTATACATGTACGTTGTACCATTGAGTGGTATTATACCAGTAGTAGTGAGAGATGATGTGATCACCTCCTGCAGGAGAGTGGAGCTCACCAAACATTACTGGACAGCCTCCTCCTCCATTGTTTGTTCCCACGCTTACTCCAGTGGGTGAGAGAAAAGCAGCACTGTTTGGAGGTTATAATCGTTCAGGACCCATCAGTGATGACCTGTTGATAGTTGAGTTGAGTAGAGATACTGTGGTGAGTGTTATGAGGATTGTGTGATAGTGTGGGTTATACATTGATTAATCCTTTAGACGCGATTTAGCGTCATACATACTTCAGACACCATAACTTTATCAAAAAGTGCTAAACTATTCTGAAATTAAGCTAAATTGAAGAATAAAAAAAACGTACAAAACTCAGTGGTTTTCGGGCCGGTCGTCCGCTAAATGTATTGGGCACCTGCATTTCTTTGGCTTCGGTGCCAATTTCAAAACTTTTGAAGAAAACAGAATGGCCGCCGAGAAAATTTGGACATTTTACGGCTTCGGGATGCACTGAAAACACATTTCCCCACATTCTCCACGATCTGGGCTACATTTTGCACTCACCTAAACTACTGCTATTTGTATGTACTTTTCAGTAGCCAGCCCCAAAGTACTGACTTTGAGCAAAATTTGACGAGGTCGCTGCACTTTATTGACTTGACTTCCGAAGTGAGAGGAGCATAATTATTGATCGACTTGAGTGTGAGCAATTGCAGCTACTCACTGGCGAAAAAGGACGCAAATTTGAGACCAGTAGCGCAAAGGACACATGAGTTATTCGCGAGAGAATTGGTCAGCATTTACGTCGTTAAAATTCCAGCAAGATACCTTACTGTTATTATTATTAACGGGTACTAATTTTAGCGAATTTAGCGATGACATCATAATCGCTAAAATAGTACATGCCAAATTGTATTGCATAGTTTAGAAATTTGAAGGAAACGCTAAAATTAGTACTCGCCAATTCAGGGGGTTCTAGTACTAAAAGTTTCAGACCCGAAGGCAAAAAAGAGGGTGGGTGGGTAAAGACCATTATTTTTGGAAAAAGTCCATTTATTGAAAAAATTGTGCAGGCATTTTTAGGAGTTTTATATCTATTTCTGACCAGATATGTGCATAATTTCTACTAACATGTCCATTAAATCAGTTTATTTTCTGACAATATTCAGCGGCAGAGTATACTATACCTTAATTGCATGGTAATGATCAATCATTGCTCATGTTGATTACACTAATAAATACGTACCATAGTATTAACAGTGTTCAGCAGGTGCTCAGTAAGTAATAATTGTTCATAATAAGAAATTGCATATTGTTTTGAAATCAATGTGTAAGATATCAAGTAAACTGAAGAATTAAACAGAAACATGCATACACAAAAAACAAGCTGGCACTCAGCTAATAGTTAGCTATTCTTGCTCTACTAGCAGCGTACAAAGACACAACTGTTGTGCAACTAGAGCTGAGAAATCAAGAGCTGCAGCCTTGGAAAGTAGCTGACCAGGCGTTGCATCTTGTTTGCTGTCATGGCTTGCCGCCTAAGTCACTGGCTCTTTGTGTTCTGGTGTGTGGTAGTCACTGAGGGCTGAAACAGCCACAGTAACAGCGCTTTCTTCTGCTGCTGTACTTCCATAGCTAGCCATCGTTCGCATAGCCGCAATCGATGCATGAATATTAAGTATGTGGTATTGCGTGAATATAATTAACACCATGAATAATCAAGCGTTGATTATGAATATCATTATAATGATGCAAAATGACGTAGTGGGGGGTGGGTAACGGGGCAAACTGAAAAACCGGGTTCGGGTCTGGAATTTCTGACGCTGGAATCCCTGCGCCAATTCAAAGATTTTGTGAAATCGCTAAATTTTGTACCCGCCAATAATAGTGACCTTAAGGTAATTTAGTAGTTAAAGGGTTAATGGTTAGACCAATACTAAACACTAAAAGTAAAAAGTAAAAAAGTTTTAATAAAAAGTGTACGGATGATGCTTGCAAAGTAAATGAAGGAACAAGATGGGATGATGCTTGCAAAAGTAAAGAAACAAGATAGGATGATGCTTGCAAAAGTGAAGGAACATGATGGAATAATGCTTGCAAATGTAAAAGTCCCAAGTATCCCTACATCAGCGGTAGCTGCGACGATGTGCAACTGACAAATACGGAATCCTCTTCCTATACCTTTTACAACCGTCAATTATATTAATCGGACTGTGTCCTCCAAACCACAGATACCTCTAGTTATTTACAACCGTCAACTACTTCATCGGACTGCGTCCTCCAAAACACAGATACCTCTAGTTATTAACAACTGTCAACTACTTCATCGGACTGCGTCCTCCTAAACACAGATACCTCAGTCTAGTTGTTTACAACCATCAATTACTTCATCGGACTGTGTCCTCCTTCAATAGTCATGCGTATTTCTAATAGTGTGAACTGTGAATTCTTCGTAACGGTAGATGAAACCTCGTAATGAGGCTAGTCATACGATTGAGCAAGTACGCTCCCTGATACACCTCGTTTCTGTGTTAGACGATCGTGACACCAAGGGTACGTTTACTATGGAAGATACAGCTAAGTGTGGGCTCCGTTGAACACTAGACAAGCGTCATCTATCGCTAAAACTGAATAGTTCACAATGGATAATGCGTTGTAGATCAAAGCTGGAGTGCTGAGTACTGGCTTACTGAGTTCAAATAGTAAATAGAAAATGAGATGTATTATTCTTGTTTCTGGGACAGTAGCAACCTCTGTGAAGGACACGGGATACAGGCAGAGAATCTGTGACTAGCTGTCCCGGATGTTCCTGGACGGTTGACACATATGCGAGGTCGTTACGTTGTGTCCATTAGAGAGATTAAGTTGCATGTTCAATGTGTGAACGTGTAAACGCTAGATTGAAGTTGACGTTAGCAGTTAGACGTTATTGCGCAACTCTGAATTAAGACACGCGTTCAACCGAAGATGGCTACCGCTGTGATGTAAGCTCAGTACAAGGTTGCGCAGCTTGTAAGATCTACTTGACGCAGAGACAGGGATGATGCTGATCATCTTATACAGTTGTTGTATGGTGAAAGTACTAGTTCAGACGAGTACTGTTTAAGCAGCGACATAGCTATCATCCAGCTCTCGATCCAGCTATCATCCTGTTCTTATAGACGATTTTTACTCCAAAACATGTTCATTTAGTGTGCTGGCAATCAGGTCACTCTTTTTGGACACTTGGAAATGAACTCCTTTGCCAGTGAGATGCCGTACTGTATCTCGGGCCACCTGAACGCAGGCATGCGGTAGTCTCGTCCCCAGACCACACCCTCGCCTATCGCGAGACAGGGTCTGGTGACTTTAGTCGATTTTTTGGGGCCAGGAAGTAATATCTTCCCCGGAATGTCTGGGAAAGAATCTGATTGATCAGAAGGCCAACTCTTACGTAATACAAACCACATCGATAGAATGTTGGCGTTGAAGATGTAGCGTTCACGTTGACCTGCGCGAGTTCACCAGGGTATGGGCCACAATACTCAATGTGAATAATGACACAGAGGGAGTAGAGAAGACAGGAGAAGAATGATGTAAACAAGGGTGACTCAGTTTATATACAACCATGACAAAACTACAAGCAACCAAATAATGACAAGACATGACAATGGCCCATGTATTCTTATTTACAAGCAGAGCAGACATTATGTCTCCACATCTCCCTTTCTCACGAGGGCTTGTGAACGGGATCTGGTCATGATAGGACTGCGTTTGATAGGAGCCGATGCAGGTCTCTTTGGAGGAGGAGAATGTGGGAGTGGAATGATGTGTTGACGATTTCTTCTCACGAGCCCACCTGATGCTGGTTCAACCATGTATGATCATGGTTGAACCAGTGAAGTGAACCAGTGAATCAGCACCAGTCAGACCATGTATGATGGTCTGACTGTGGTGCCAGTTACTCTGCGATCACCAAAGTCTACCAGAACAGGAGATCCATCAGCTAGCTCTGGGAGAGTTGTGGTGCGATGCCGACGATTGTAATCTTGTGACATTCTGTCTTTATATAGCTGGTCTGCCTGTCGGTATTGTTCAAGATAATTCCACTCTGGAACAAGGCTCTTTGGTAGCCGAGGCAGGTTGGTGTTGATCTTTATCCCCATACACAATTCGGCTGGACTTTGATTGCACCATTTGAGTGGAGTGGAACGATAGATCATAAGAGGGAGAAATAAGTCGTCAGATTTCTTGAGCAAGTTCTTGATGGTTTGAACAGCTCTCTCAACCTAGCTGCCCGTTACTTTGAGGAAAGTGAGGGCTGCTAGTCTGATGCTTGAAACCATATGAGGAGGCAAATGCTTTGATTTCTTCACAGTCGAACTGCGGCCCATTATCACTCCTAAGAACAGCCGGAATTCCGTGTCTTGAGAAAATTGCTTTTAGTGCATTGATGACACTTGATGCTGTAGTCGATGTTAGCTTCACCAATTCAGGAAACTTCGAGAAATAGTCCGCTACCAAAAGATATGTTGAGCCTTTGAGGTAGAACAGATCAGCTGCTATTTTCTCCCATGGGTAGTCGGGCAAGGGGGTAGGAAGAAGTGGTCCCTTTCCTTGAACCCGATGTTCTTTGCAGATCCTGCATTCTTGGATCACCCTCTTGAGTTGACCTGCCATGCCTGGCCACCATACTGATGTTTTGGCTCTCATCAAACATTTCTGGATTCCCATATGACCAGTGTGTATCTTGCTCAATGTCTCTGCCTGCAGGGACAAAGGTACCACAATACATGAATCATACAGCAACAGGTCATCGACCACAGTAAGCTTATGTCTGGCTCCCCAGTAAGGGTGGAGCTGTTTAGAGTGGATACGTTGCTCTGGCCATCCCTTTAGGCAGAAGGTGACGACCTGTTGACAGATGGTATCTGCTGCTTGAGCTGCTTTGTAAATATCCACACGCTCAGAGGAAGCTGGAAGAGAGGCAATAACTCCATGGATAAAACAATCGACGTCCCTGGTAGAAATGTCTCCTTCAAGACTTGGAAGTAGATTTCGAGAAAGAGTGTCAGCTGTGTTCAACAATTTTCCAGGTACATGTTCCACAGAGTATGTAAATCTTGAAAGACGAAGACGGAAACGAAGTATTCTTGGTGGCAAATTATCCAGATTCTTGTTGCCAAGAAGAGACACTAGTGGCTTGTGGTCAGTCTCTAGCACAAAATGCTTTCCAAGAACATAATCGGAGAATCTCTCTGTAGCCAAGTGCACGCCAAGGCTTCTTTTTCGACTTGAGCATAACGGCCTTCAGTGCTGGTTAAAGCTCTAGAGGCATAGGCAACCGGCTTCCAGAGATTGTCAGACTGTTTCTGCAGCAGGACAGCTCCAAGTCCATATGATGAACTGTCGGCAGAGATTCTTGTCTCCCGTTTTGTGTCATACAATGCCAGAACTGATGGCTTCTGCAGTTCTTCTTTCACGTTCTGAAACGCTTGATCCTGCGTGGGACCCCATCTCCAGGTATTCTTTGTACTCAGCAGATCTCGAAGAGGCTTTGTTAACTCAGCTAGCTTGCTCGAGAATTTTCCCAATTGATTCACCATCCCTAGGAAGCGGCGTAACTCTGGTATCCCTTCAGGAGGTTGCATCTTGGCGATTGCGCTAGTCTTGTCTAGATCTGGAGCAAATCCATCCTCATTCAAAATATGACCCAGAAACTTCAGCTCAGTCTGTCGAAACGCACACTTCTCCAGATTTAGTGTAGTTCCTGCAGAAACCATCCTGTCCAGAACTGCCTTTAGTCGGATGTCGTGTTGTTGTTCATCTGCAGCATGGACAAGATCATCATCAATTAGGCATACAACCCCCTCTAGCCCCTCTAATAACTTATTCATTCTTCTCTGGAACAGCTCTGGCCACCGGAGCACTGGACAGCCCAAAAGGTAGCTTTTTAAAGTGATACCGCCCAAAGGGAGTAAGAAAGGTGGTAAGCGGTCTGGAAGAGGGATCAAGTGGGATTTGCCAGAAGCCACTGTTCGCATTCAATTTGGAGAACACCTTTGAGCCAGACAGCTGAGCGAGAACACTTTCTACTGTTGGTAGAGGGTGAGTCTGTCTCATGACACTCTTGTTTAAGGGTTTTAAGTCGACACAAATACGGACACCACCAGACTTCTTCGGGACTGCAACCATGCCAGCACACCAAGGCGTAGCTTCTTCAATTCTTGAGATAACTCCCGACCTTTCCATTCTCGAAAGCTCTTCTTTAACTTTATCTTGAAGCGGATACGGAACCCTTCTTGGGACGAAAATGGAATGAGGCTTGTGATCCTGAGATAATTCTATCACGTATGGCTCTCCCAGAGTTCCTAAGCCTTCAAATACTCCTGGATATTCAGCAACAATTCTCTCTCTGTAGCTTTCCATTGAGTTCATTCTTGCCACCAGCTGTAGAGCTTGAATCGCTGGTAAGCCAAGAAAATTGCTTTTCAGGCCCTTGACAACGAAGACCTGCTGCTGGGAGGTCTTAATTGTCCTTAACGGTGAGAGGTTGTGTGAACTGTCCCAGAACCGATAGAGGAGAACGGTCAGGTCCATGCAGCACTTTGCTCACCTTCTGCAGATGAATTCCCTTCAGCTTCCTAAAGGAAAAATCAGAAATAGCAGTAACTTCAGCCCCAGTATCTAGTTTAAACTGGACTGTTTCCTTTCCAACTTGCACTGCAACCGTCCAGGTCTCTGGAGCAGAGGTCTCATCAGTCACGCCATCCAGGAAGCCACTATCACAGTCCGGCAAAACCGTAGTCGAATCATCATTGGTTGTTACGTGGGAAATATTCTTGGTGCGACACTGAGACTCGAAATGACCTCTTTTCCTACAGCGGTGACAAGTAACATCTCGTGCTGGACACTCCGCTCGCCCGTGTGGTTCTCGTCCGCACCTCGTGCACCTGACATCCGACTGATGAAGAGTTGGTTGAGGACGGCGGCGAAAATTTGATCGTCTGCTATCGCCCCGTCTGCTTCGCGTCCCCTGAAGTGCATCCACCTCAATAGGATTTTCTCTGCTGTCGCCCGCGGATATAGTTTCTGGGTTTCCTGGACAGCATCTGTCTGTAGAATAATCTTTTTAGCTTTGGTCAAGTCCAAATCTGCAGTCAACTGTAGGCGCTTCGAGAACTGTGCATCTCGAATACCGATAACCAGACAGTCGCGAATGTCTTGTTCTTTCTGTTCCCGGGTGGCGTAGCCGCATCTTCCCGCAAGAGTATACAGTGCTAAGATGTACTGCTCTGCCGACTCTCCTGGCTGCTGCTTTCGTGAATTGAATTGCGCCCGTTCGAAGATGATGTTCCTCCGTACACCGAAGTATTCGTCGAAACTTGCAATGACAGAGTCGTACACACCTCGATTCTCCTCATCTATACCAGTGGTCTCCAGTACGTCTTGCGCCTCAGGGCCCATGGAGTACAACAAGGTACTGATTTGTCTTCCTTCACTTCGGTCAATAAGTCCTGAAGCCACTCTGAATTGCTCGAACCTCTGCTTCCACTTCGGCCATTGCACCGGCTGGAGAAAGTCGAACGTCTGCATAGGCTGTAGCTGCATACCCGCCATCTGCTGCCATCATGTAGCGTTCGTGTTGACCTGCGCGAGTTCACCAGGGTATGGGCCACAATACTCAATGTGAATTATGACACAGAGGGAGTAGAGAAGACAGGAGAAGAATGATGTAAACAAGGGTGACTCAGCCATGACAAAACTACAAGCAACCAAATAATGACAAGACATATGACATATAACTATGGCCCATGTATTCTTATTTACAAGCAGAGCAGACAGTATGTCTCCACAGAAGATACCTAGATATGACTGTAGTCTTTTGCCTGACGTTCTCGACCGTACCATCAGAGCTGCATTTGTCAGCATCGGTTATGAAAGTCTGACAGACAATCAGCGTCTTGCTATTACTGAGTTTGTCAAGGGGAAAGACGTTTTCGTCTACCTCCCGACTAAAGAAGGCAAGAGTCTATGTTTTGCTAGTCGGCCTGCTGTCTAGACGTTTTTGCCTTCGTAGATTGTCTCCCTCGTCTAACATTACCCCAGACACTTGTGTGTAGCAGGTGCAAATTCCAACATTTATAAGGATTCATTAGTGTCACGTAACTTTATTACACGAAAAACCCAAGAAAGTGCAACTAAAGTCACCATGCTCTCTTGCGATAGGCGAGGGTGTGGTCTGGGGACGAGACTAGGCATGCGGCTACTCTGGTGCTTTACTCACTGTACAAAGCAAAAATTCACGATCAAAACATACCAACATAAGCGCTATACATCACACAACTAATTGTAACTCAGCAAACGTCAAACAGAGGTAAATTCTGGTTGCTTTAGTCACAGGTAACTTGTTTACCTCTAGATTGCTGTCCACGCGTTCGAACGTGTAAAACGAACTGCTGGGAGCGGTGTAAACGTGGGATCATGTGACATTTTGCCGTTCGCGGTTACGCGTTTTGATCAAACAACGTGCAACTTAATCTCACTATTAGGCAGTTGGGCGTAGGGTGAGCTCAATTTTCCGGAATAGTTTTGGGAAATTTAGGAAGAATTTTCAAGGCCTCACCCTAAAGTAAATCATAATTTATGTATAGCACAAGACTAAAGAAGTGTCTTCTGATAGACAGTACAGTGTATTACACGTAGAAACATCCTCTAGTTTACCTTTGCTAGAGGATCCCATCTTGTTCCTTTATTTTTGAAAGCATCATCCCATCTTGTTTCTTTACTTTTGCAAGCGTCATCCCTACACTTTTTATTTTTTTTTACTAAACTTTCTTACTTTATTTTTATTTGTGCAGTCTGATAAGAACAACCGAATTTTGACACTAACTGCACGCCATAGAATAAAAACAGTAAATATGCAATCGATTTGCAATCGTAGAAACGACAATGAAAGTTTAGTTTTATTGTCCTCTACTATACATACAAAATTAATAGCAGCATTATTGTGTACAGTGCAATCACATACACTATTGCTAAAACATCATGTTTTGTGCTGTGAGCATGTCTGTTATAAAGTGATAGCCCAGGATGAGTCTGCTCTTCCTCTTACCAGCACTGGACCAGGATCAACAAACCTATCAACCGTTCAGTGGAATGGCCTGAGAGGAGGTGTAGTCATGCTACCACATGTGTGAGTGGTCCACAACTAGTGATAGTGGGAGGGCAAACTTTGGAAAGTATTATCAGTGACTGTTGGATTGGTGACCTCACTACAAACCAGTGGAAGAAGGTATAGTGTTTGTATCTGATACACTTTCAAGATTGGTTTGATATTGTATACATTCTTCAGCTATCCCTCCCTGACTCTGTGACTAAACGAATCAATCACTCACTTTCTGCTCTACAACTATCACCACACAGTGTGTTACTGGTAATATTTGGTGGACGGAAATCACAACCCGAAAGTTTTTCTGATACTCTATCCCACACTGCCCTCATTGAATTGAGTGAGTACTATCAATGTATTGTCCATGCAGTACAGCAGCTATAGTGAGAGACACTGGGCAGTGGTACAGGTGTATATATACTGCTGACATAATGGCTCTTTTCTCTCATGCAGTCCTGCAAGAAGATGGAGGGCAGTGGGTGGTGGGTAGGATATTAGAAGGAGCAGCCTTGGAAGATGAGAGAGTGTACCAGCAGATGTACCGGGAGATGATACAATACAATGGTCAGTTCAAATTATTTATTTGCACGTGTTGTGTAAAGCAATTTTATTGTTTTTCAGATGCCAAGGCGTCACTGGGAGTAACAGTCATCATGAATATCACCAACATTGGTACCCAGGGCTATCCCGGCACAGGAAAAACAACAATTCTCAACCTCGCCATGGGGAAAGAGCCAGCCCCTCAAAGGAACAGTACCGGCTGTATTGATCCACCCTCTCGCTACATGCTGATCAATAGTGAAGCAGATTCCAGTGCAGCACAAGTGGAGTGGGAGAACATCACTACAGACAAGATGTTTGAAATGGTTTGTGGAGCAGTAAAGAAGACCATTGAAGAAAGTCCATTGGACAAGGGTCTGGTCCATTCAGACAAGCCTGAACTACCTGTAGCAATAGACACTAGCTCACTTGCTGCAAACGACACTGCTGCAGAGTATGACCCAACTCCTGTTGGCAATGAACTGGTCCCTCCTACACCACCACCAGCAGCAGCAGCAGTAGCAGGCAGTGCTACTCAGATACAAGCAGCAGCTGAGCCTTCTCTTGATCCTTATTCTCCAGTGGCTAACGTTGGCTTTACTTGGTTTCCTGATCTGCTCAAAGAACTGTACAACAGCAGAAGTTCTGGTGTAATCTTCAACTCCCACTGGATGATGGTGACTGACTGTGGTGGCCAACCACCATTTCTGGATGCAGCCGCTCTATTCCTTCGAAACAGCTGTCTTCAAATTTTTCCTCTCAAACTCAATGAGCCCTTGAGCAAAATAGCAAAGTTTTCTTATTTCTTTAGTGGCAAGTCTGCCAACTGTGATCAATTTGATGTAGTGTTGAGCAATCAACAGATAATGGAGACACTAGCCAAGTCTACAGCTTCTATTCAGCCGCCATACACACCGTCAGCAACTGAGTGTCCAAAGGGAGCTAAATTCACAATCGTGGGCACATTTGAAGACAAGGCACATCATTGCAGTGAAACAGTAGCAGAGAAAGAGACGATTCTCAAACAAGTCCTCGAACCGTACAAAGCATTCCGAGTGCAGCTGGGTAGCAAGGTGATCCTGCCTATCAATGCCGTCGCCATGAACACCGAGACCAAGAAGGAGCGGACAGAGTCAGCAAAGAAACTTCGACGACTATTGAAAAAGGCAAATGTGACAATGAAAGTAGAGGTAAAGCTGCGCTGGTTTGGGTTTCTCCTGAGCATGCTGACTATAGCTGAGAAGGATGGTAAAGCCATACTCACACTTAGTGAGTGCTATAGACTCGGAGACTCTCTTGAGATGGACAAATCAGAGACCATGAGAGCAATCCAGTTTCTCCATGACATCAGCCTCATCATGCATTTTGATACTCCGAAGCTCAGAGACTCTGTCATCATCGACACCAAACCAGTACTCAACAAGCTCTCTCGACTATTCACTCTCTCGTTTCTGGATGAAGATTTCCTTGTCGAGCACTACGAGGACATTGTCCTTCCTGATGGAGCCAAGGAACTACTCCAGCACCACGGGCGCTTCACCCGGTCCACACTAGAGTCATGCGTTGAGTTCTCTGAGTCCATTCGATCGCAATTCTTTGTGGACATTCTAGAGCATGTAAAGGTAGTGGCTGCGATTGATCAAACTTCAGAGTATTTTATGCCTTGCGCTTTACCCTATGCTACTGAAATGCCTGACTCCTCCCACCCATGGGTGATTAGACTGAGAGTAAAACGAGAAATTAAAGAAGAGTATGTTCCTATCCCAGTGGGTTACCTACCAGCCATTCTAGTCTTCCTTCTCACTATGTTCTCTGGTCGCTTCTTCTTATTAGAAAATGAAAGTCAGCGACAATATCGAAATGTGATCAAGTTGTGTTACAAGCCTGGAGGAGTGGTCTGTTTAGTGGAGCGCCATCTTCAACTGGAGGTACACTTCTCTTGCTTTGACCGACTTCAGCAAGAGTGCACGAACATTCGAAATCACGTTTTGCAGTCGATTCGTTTGACAGAAGAAAAGCTCCACATCAGAGAAGGTGCCATCACCAAGGTGGACTCTTTCCTATGCTCCTGTGGTGAGGGCAGCAGGGCCCAGCACATCTGTGCCTACAACCCTGAGACACAGATTGTGGAATGTGAGGAGACAAGAGAAGTGTTTGTATTGGAAGCTCATCATCAGCTGTGGCTAGGTGTGTTGTGATGTAGTCTCTGATGATACATGTGATAATTGTATTGATGTAGGAGCAGCAATGGAGAGCACTGCACACTCTATTCACTGCAGTGACGACACCAGTGACAGTCATGAGCTACCACCACTTGCAGCAGCAGAAGGTGAGCACTGTATACTGGTGTGGCTAGTTCAACCTCAGCTGCATGGTATTATGTGGTATCATGATAATGTAACTCTAGAGGCCGCCAGGCGCGAGACAAACACTGAGGATTCAGTTCAGAGCAACTGCTCTATTCAACTCTTTCTTACTGAATCACATTCTAACTCAATACAATTGATACATGGCTTTATATACAGCACATAATTAGAATCATAGTCATAATCAGTTATAGTTAACACTAGTTCACAGTCAGATATTACACCTCTCCCTCCTGAGGTTGAGCGTCCTCGATCAAAATGTCATCACTTTCTTTTGCGAAGACGACCAGACCATCCTCTCGGAGATTTGTTTTCTTCATGGGGAGATTTGTTCTCTTCACAAGGAGACTTATCCTTTTCACAGGGAGATTTGTCATCTTCATTGGGAGTCGCCTCATCCAATCTATCTTGGGTTTGCTCTCCTGGTGAACCTCTCTTCTTCGGTTTCTTCTTCTTTGGTGGCCAAAAATCCGAAGCAAGCTCCTCAGGGCAAGCACATAGTCTGTCCAGGGCCACCAAGATGGTATCCTCCTCTGGTCTATCGATCCTTCTAATCCTTGCCGTATTCAAGTCCATTTCAACGACTCTATAAGGTCCATGATAGGGTCTGGCAAATTTTCTCAGAGGCCCTGTCTTGTCAGCCGGTTTAAAGAGAAATACTCGGTCGCCCACTCCAAAGCGCGGCGGTCTTGCTTTTCGATCGTAGCAGTTCTTTTGTCTCTTCTGAGCCTTTCCAATACACTTCCGTGCATCCTCCCATGCTTCAGCAGTGCGACGAGCCAAACTAGCTCCATATTCTTTTAGATTGCAATCATGCCGAGTTTTCTTACTGGACAAAACAGTCTGAGTAGGAAGACGAGGATCCCTGCCGTAGAGCAAGAAGAATGGAGATTCTTGGGTGCTCATCTGTTGGGACGCTCTGTAAGCAAACAACACAAACGGTAGTCGCTGATCCCAGTCCTTTCCATCCCGCTCAACTGTCTTAGCCAGCATATTGATGAGAGTCCTGTTGAACCTCTCGACCAGTCCATCGGTTTGTGGATGGTATGCTGTGGTGTTTACTTTCTTGTATCCCAGTACCACCTGTACCTCCTTGAGTAATTCAGACAAGAAGGCTTGACCACGGTCTGACAGCAACTCTGAGGGAACTCCATGACGAGCCACAATCTCTCTCACAAGCAAATTTGCTATCGTAGCTGCTGTCTGGTCAGGAGTGGGAAATACCTCAGGCCACTTGGTCAAGTAGTCCATAAATACCACCGCATACTTATTGCCTCGACTGGATGTTGGAAACTGGATAACATCGACACCAACACGGTCAAAGGGTCCATTGACGGGTATCGGTGTGAGTGGAGAGTGCACAGCTCGTCCTGGAGAATAAGTGTTACAAACCAAACAGGCACGAGTCCAGTGTGTGATGTCAGCCCTCATACTATGCCACCAATAATGTCGTCTTAGCTCACTATGTACCTTAGTATCACTCAAGTGTGCTCCAAACACTCCAGCATGAGCTTCAATGAACAATAGTTGTCGCTGACTTCGAGGTGGGATTATCCTGAGGGTGCTGTCCTTCTCCACTCTGTACAACACATCATCTTCAATCACATACTGAGAACTTGACAGCACCAACGTCCTAGCTCGACTCTCATCCTCAGGTAGAACACCAGTCTCGAGGTACACAATGATCTCAGACAAGTCAGAATCTTCTCTCTGAGCTGCAGATAAGGCAGAATGGTCAGAATCTGCTGCAAGGTCCATGGCAGCAATCACCCCATCAGGTTCGGTGAGATCCTCACTATCTGATAGTGGAGCTCTGGATAGAGTGTCGGCATTCACATTGCTATGACCCGAACGATGCTTGATCGTCAAATTCAACTCCTGAATTGCCATGCCCCAACGTGCTAGCTTTCCAGATGGTTGTGGAGTATTCAGCAAAGAGGTCAGAGCGGAGTGGTCTGTAAATACTTCACAAGAATGTCCATAGAGATAGGGTCTAAAGTGCTTGACTGCCCACACAACTCCCAAACCTTCAAGCTCGGTGATACCATAATTCTTCTCATGTGATTGCAAAGATCGGCTAGCATAAGCAACAGGATGTACAGAGCCATCATCTTGTTTCTGAGCCAACACTGCTCCAAGTCCTGCTCCTGATGCATCAGTCTCGAGCACGAAAGGTCTTGAGAAATCAGGGAATACCAATAATGGAGAGTTGATGAGTAGCTCTTTCAAATCATCGAATGCTTTCTGACAGTTGTGTGTCCAAGCAAAAGGAACATCCTTCTTGGTGAGAGCATGAAGTGGTCCAGCAATCTTGGCGAAGCCTGGAACGAACTTCCGATAATACGAGGCAAGACCTAGAAAAGAACGCAGTGTCTTTACGTCTTGTGGTACAGGAAACTGTCGCACTGCCTCGACCTTCTTTGGATCTGCCCGAACACCATGTTCCGAGACCACATGTCCTAAATACTCTACTTCAGTTAGAGCAAATCGGCACTTTCCTGGTCGTAGTTTCAACCCTGCCTCACGAAGACGATCTGTCACCTTGGAGAGATTAACATTGTGTTCTTCCATAGTTCGCCCGAACACAAGTACATCATCAAGATATACAACACAAACTGACCGTGCCAATCCTGACAGGACAATTTCCATCAATCTCTGGAAAGTAGCAGGTGCATTCACCAACCCAAACGGCATCTTTCTGAACTGATACAGACCTGCAAAAGTGGTGAAAGCTGTCTTTTCTTTGGAGTCCTCATCCATAGCAACCTGCCAGTATCCGGATGCAAGGTCTAATGCTGAGAAATACTTGGAACCATTCAGGATATCTAGTGTGTCGTCAATCCTGGGTAATGGGAATTCATCCAACTTAGTGATCTGGTTAAGCTTCCGATAGTCAACGCAGAAACGAATTCCACCGTCTTTCTTCTGAACAAGTACTATTGGGCTGGCCCAAGGACTAGCTGAGGGTTCAATAACTCCTTGTTTGAGCATGTCATCTACAAGCTCTTCAACCTTGTTTCTTAGTGCAAATGGAGTCCTTCTCAAAGGTTGCTTGATAGGGAGGTGTTGACCGGTGTTGATTGGGTGAGTCACTAACTCAGTTGTACCAAGCTCACTTGGGTCTAGTGCAAAGACATCAGAATAAGAAGACAATAGAGATTGTAGAGACTCTCGGTCGTCCTTCACAAGATGACTAAAGTCAGTGCCGATCTGATTGAACAGCTTAGCGATCCGTTCCTGACGCTTGTCAGCTTCATCGTGTGGTAGGTCTTCCACTGTGAGGCTCTGCAGTCTGGATAGTTCTGCTGATCGACTCAAGTCACTCTCATCTCTAGACAACACAGTGGTTGCTGTAACAAGTCCAAGATGAGTCCCTTCTTCTAGGCACTCTTTCTCAACACCACTGTTCTGCAATACCAATGTCAAGAATTGGTCTTCTTTCATCTCTACGACACTGTCAGCCATTTGTAGTCCTTGACTCAGTTCAGATGGGGTGAACATTAGTGGTCCTTTGAGGGGAGTGCCTTCCACGGTCGCACGTACTACCTTTTGCATACCAGCTGGAATCTTCACAGCTTGCAGTAGTCGTACCTCTTTTCCATCAAGTAGTCTGGTTTCTACTTCTTTCTGTACAGGCTGTGTAACACCAGGCTCATGGGGAGATTCTCGACTTTCCTCTCTAACAGTCGGCTTCGACTCTGATGGAGTAAGTTGCTCACTAGCGAAGAGATCTGTTGTGCCACCATCAGCATCCTTTGTTACCAAGGAGAATCCTAGCTGAGGTTGAACGTCGGTGCCTAATAAGAGGTCATTGGGAGCGTTCTTGCGAACTAAAATAGTAGTATTCATTTGGCATCGTCCCCTGGACAGAGTGAGTTCAGTCTGAGCAATGAAATCTAGGCGGTGTCCACCATAGCTTTTCAACATTACATCAGGGGCTTTGAGCTTCTTGCGAGTAGATTCTATCCACTGCGCATCTGTCTGCTCCTTAGGTCGGTTGCTCTTAAGAACCTTCCACACGAACTCCAAAGAGGCAATAGTGGCTGGCGATCCAGTGTCTATTAGAGCTTCGACACTGATCCCTTCCAACGCGACAGTAGCATAGACAGTAGGTCCCAACCTCGAACCTTTGTCAGCTGGTATGACTGCTTTTACTGCATTAAGACTCTCAATAGCTGCATCCAATTCAGCTTGCCGTAGCTTTTCACGGAGGATTTCTATCTCTTGTTTTTTATCCACAGAGTCAGAATTCTCTTGTGGGGTCATGTGTTTCACTTGAGATTTTCCTCGCGATTCGCCACTGTTCTTGGGAGTCTTCTGATAGGGGCAATCAGTCTTGTAGTGTCCTTCCATACCACATCGGTAACAGGCGACATTCTTGCCACGTGGGGTCTTGGGTGGATCAGTACGATCAGAGGGAGTAGGTAGAGGAACTTTAGGAGGAGTAGCTGGTGTAGGGAGGTTACGGTTCACCGGTCCGCCAAAACGATTCTTGTTTTGATATAGTTTCTGTGGGTAACGTCCCGAAACTTCTTTCCACTTGGCTTCCTCAAATCTGGCTTTAGCTACAATCTCATCAACACTGCCCTCAACGCCCACAACTTTGGCTTGGATTTCTGGTCGAAGACCAGACACAAACTGGTTCAGTAGAACTATCTGACCAACCTTCTCAGCTTCTGTGTTACCACCTATGGTAGTAGAATATGCTTTGCTGTGTAGCTTGCGAAGCTCTTGGGCGTAGTCATCGACGGATTCACTAGCTCCCTGTTTTCGACTATGAAACATCTGGGTCTGTAGTGCCGTCAGTTTAACTGGTGTAAACCTCTTCTTCAATGCACCAATTAGTTGGTCATAGTCGGCCTTCTGTGTTGGAGTACAGGACCTATAGAAGGACTTAGCGTTGCCTCGAAGAGCTGCAGTGAGGTGTACTGTCTTGAAATTTTTGTCCCACCTAGCAACACGTGCCACTGCTTCAAAGTGATCCAACCATTCTTCAAATGTTTCACCATCACGCTGATCTCCGCCATGAAAGCTGGGAATAGA
Organism: Haliclona indistincta; assembly: GCA_964017065.1. Classification (NCBI taxonomy): domain Eukaryota; kingdom Metazoa; phylum Porifera; class Demospongiae; order Haplosclerida; family Chalinidae; genus Haliclona; species Haliclona indistincta. Next base: position 2,047,192 of record OZ024789.1, read on the forward strand.
CGGTAAGTGGGCAGGATGGACCATAGGTGGGTAAGGTGTAGCGCTTGCAGCTCCAGTTAACCCTGGGTTGAAACTCGTACTGAAAGGGCTAGGGGTAGGGGTAAAATGAAAGGGTGTAGTCACTGGGGTAGAGACACTCTCAGTAGATACAGGTAATGGCTGAGTTGCATGTCCTCCTGCGATCGCAGTCGTCGTGGTTGGAGAGTAGGTGAAAGTAGGTTTAGTTGCCGGTGACGATGACACAGAAGTGTACGCAGTCATTGGAGAGTAGGGAAAGGTAGGCATGGCTGTTGGTGACGATGACACAGAAGTGCATGTAGTCAGTCCAGCAGCTCCAAAACCTGCAAGAGGAGAAAAAGATGGTAATGACCCAACTTTCAAGTTAGTCTGTCCTGGTAATGAGAACCGCACAGCTGCAGCAGGTGTGAAGGAAGGTGCAGTCACGTGTAATCCATGGCTCGGAAGGGTGATAGTCGGTGCTGCTGACTCTTTGTTTCTCTTTGTAGAAGGTCCTTCCAGTTCCTGAATCTTGATTTTAGCTCCCTCCAGTTCAGCCCGAAGTTGTTGATTCTCAGATATGCTGTCCCCCAGCTGTCCTTGAAGGTGCTGATTCTCAGATCTGGTGTCCTCCAGCTGTCCTTGAAGGTGTTGACTCTCTGATCGGCACGTCTCTAGCTGCCCTCGAAGGTGTTGACTCTCACCTTGACACGTCTCCAGCTGTTCCTGATGGTGACAAATGGATTCGTCCTTGTGTTCGCTTAACTCCTGCAAATGTTGTTCCCGCTGTTTCGCTTCTTCTAGCTGTCTGGATAAAGAGTCGTCCTCGGTTGCAGTACTCTCTTGCCTTGTTCTGCGCAGATGATCAAGCTCGTCTAAAGCTCTTTGCTCCCGTGCTTCCCATTTCGATCGCTCAGATTCCAAGAGTCGATAATACTTTAACTCTCGAGCCTCTCCTCGCTGTTCTTCTTCCAAACGGTATTGTTCAAACTCTGCTGCCTTAACTTTCAGCTGTTCTTCCAGTTCACTCTCTCTGTTCTTGCTCCTTGATAATGCTTCTTGCAATTCGCTCGCTGCTCCAGGCTCCGTTTGCTCGGTTTGTTCACTTGCCGTAGTCTGCTCCGCGCACTGCTTGATGCGGTCTCTAAGCTGTTCCGCTTCGGTCTTTGACTGTTCGAGCTCCTCCTCCAACTGTAGAACATGACTCTGGTCGGGGTGTTCCTCACGCAGACGTCTGTTTTCTGTCTCTAGTTGGTTCTTCTCCCACGTCAGGTTGTCCAACCGCGTCCTCAAGGCTTCCATTGCACACTGCAACTCCAGGTAGCCAACGCAATGACGATCCGTCGGTGAGATTGATTGGCGCTCTCTCCTAACAGTATCCCGGACAAGCCCCCAAATGTAACTCTAGAGGCCGCCAGGCGCGAGACAAACACTGAGGATTCAGTTCAGAGCAACTGCTCTATTCAACTCTTTCTTACTGAATCACATTCTAACTCAATACAATTGATACATGGCTTTATATACAGCACATAATTAGAATCATAGTCATAATCAGTTATAGTTAACACTAGTTCACAGTCAGATATTACAATAATACAGAGAGTGTGTGATCATGATCAGCTTGTGATGATGGATAGTGACTAGTAAACAGTGTTTACACTAGTATTCATGTGTGTATCATTAGGTACTGTATTACCATAACTTATTATTGTTGGTAAACATGTAGTAATATGTGGCTACCACTATCTCTTACTATACTAACAGTGGTTTATCACAACAGCTCTCTCATGTCATAGTTTGTATTCTAGTGTTGCTCCATTATTGCTGGTCATGTGAGTCATATCTTTAGTGTTCTATCAGCTAGTCATGAGATGTGTTGAATCAGTTGTGTTAGTGACTGTGTTGTTACTGTCAGTACTGATGGTATTATACCAGTAGCTACTACAGTATCTGATGGACACACACCATCTCATGATCATGGTAACACTATACCTGCTACTGCTGTCAATATGGCTCATGGTGTCTCATGTGTGTAGGTAGTGACACTCCCACTCTACTCAAGCTGAAGAAGATGAAAGGAGCTGATGGTAAACCACTGAAGATAGTTCAAAAGATTGCTGCTCATGACTACACAACATTCGGTATGTGTCTCCTACAAGATGAGAATGGAGAAGTGGTTGCTCTCATTGAGAAGGACCATATCATCAGAGGTGCTGAGAGTGTCACACAAGCCATCCTCCAGAAATGGCTGACAAGTGATGCACCTACTCGTACATATCAACACTTGATAGAGTGTCTCAAAGATGCTGATCTGGGTGCACTTGCTGAGCTCATTGCACAAAGGTAAGCTACCAACAAACAGAGTTCACTCACTCACTCTCTCACTCACTCACTCACTCACTCTCTCTCACTCACTCACTCACTCACTCACTCTCTCTCACTCACTCACTCACTCACTCACTTACTCATTCTTTCATCTCTCTCTCAGATAAAGCTGTTCAGTATCAGATCACTTCATTGTATACCAGCGGGACTGTTAGCAGTACTGATGTGTGAATCACGACACATGTAAAATGTAACTGTCGTGCAGTCACCACTTTTTGTTGTATTATTCAAATTCATCAATTTGATTATTATTGTGTAGTTAGTTGGTGTAAGTTCTTACTCCTCACAGCAATTTAGTTCAGCAACATTCCCGCGCATTTTTCATATTGTCAATGTATTCCAATTAGCTCTCACCCAGACACGCCTATCTAGCATGGTAGCACTAGCTAATCGTTCTCTATCAGCTATCTCTCTACTACTGAACTCTACTATCTACCACAAGGACAGATACATATCCTTCTTCACTATATGATCTCTCAAGGCGGGTTTAGCGGCACAGCAGCAGCCGGCTCACGAGAACTGGCTAAGCTTGCGGAAGCAGCTATAGTCATGCAAGATCAATCCGAGATCTCGTTTGAACTACGTACTGTAGTTTGTAGCCTCTGTGTTGCCTTCTCTGCTGAAACACTACCTCAGACAATCAACTAGACACGAGATTCATCACAGTATCATCAGGTACGCTTGCCTCTCTTTCTGTCTGATTCTCTGCTGATTTTCATTCTCTTATTCAATGCTGTGTTCTTATTCCTTGTTCAATCCAATCCTTGTGTGTTGTTCTAACATTGTTCATAAGTGTATTCAAAACATCCTTTAATTTGCTTGCCTAATTTTCAGTCGTAACTTAGTATTTTGATATGTTCTTGTCTCAATTACTGTGTGTCAGTCTCACTGACTCATTTAATACTTATTCTGACTATCTTTTGTTTTCTTTGCTCAGAGCCGTTGTTGTTGTTTTAGACTCGTTCCATTTCAAAGTAACAGAAGAGTATCAAGACAGTGAACCACCAGCTGAGCAACAAGAGGAGGAAGAAGACAATGCAATGGAGCTGACTACCTCAGAGGATCCACTCCACTATACTCAACACCATCCTACGTGGTCTGGAGTCAAGTCTTACTAAAGAGGTACTAACTATAGAATCTCAATTTAGTACTTGTACTATAGCAGCTGTTGAAACCTAGTTTTTGACTTCTAGCTAGTGTGCCTTTTCAAATGTGAACCAAAGTTAAAAATACTGAACTATTATTAATGATGTGTGATCTGTTTGTAGTCAGAGTACAAGTTTACTAGTGACTATAATTATAGTAAACAGAGATAAAATAAAAGATGTAGTGTGTACAGATGCCCTTTACTCTCTCTCACTGCTTGTTCTAGAGACACAGTGACTGCATTACAGCGACAGCAGTAGCAAGGTGAGGTCGTATTAAAATCATACTATAAATTATACTAGCTCACAAACATGTTTACAGCTCTGAGCATGACTTTGAACACCCAACACCCCTACAAAGTCAATACAAACCCTTCATCACCAATCACTGTTCAATCCATAACGTACATTATGTTAGTATGTGAATTACATATACATTAGCTGTCAAAGGAGAAGGTCTAGAAGAGGCAATGGAAATGATCCCTAAAGCTCACTCATCCATCTCCCTCTCCCTCCCCTTTCCCTCCCTCTCCCCTCTCTCTCTCTCCCTCCCTCTTTCTCTTCCTTTCCGTCTCTCAGGCTAACTAACACACTCAAAGGCAACGCATCATGATACACATCATTGCAGCTACACTCAGCTACGGTTTACACAATACAGCTCTATGGTTACTTCATCAAGTGATTCATCTGGGTGTTTGATGATGCAGCTCTTTATATCGAGGTACATTCTGATCAAGTACTGATTAGTGAATGAGAAGATGTAAGCTATTGGTATAGCTGTGGTATGACTTTGCCTGTACCTTGATTTTACTACTGCAATAGTAAATAAAGCACCTACGGTGTAAAGATGCAAAATCAGGTTGAAAATTAATTTCAATGCTCAAAATTATGTTTAGTTAAAAAATTATTTTTTCCCTTAGCTTCATGTACTGGCGTACACTATCCATCACTTGCTGGAGGGACTCAGCCCCATTCTGAAACCAGGAGACTTGGACTCAAGCCTGGACCTCATCATCCTTTGACATGTATCTTTAGCGATCATCTTCACGCAGCATCTCTCCCTCCCTCCTCTCTCTCTCTCTCTATCTCTCTCACTCTCGTCCTCTCATGCCCAACTAGCTCTTGAGGAGAACATTGCCACCATTACTACATGTACACGTGTTTGAGATACTGCAGAAATATGCTCGCTTTGGTTCAGTTGGAGCTAACAGAGAATTATTGATCTTTGCTGCTTTTAAGGTGAGTTTGTAGCTTGATGGAGCAGCCTAGTCAGTAACAGGTGTTGTCTCTGTGTGTTATAGGCAGTGACCACTATCCTTCAGTACTGCACTGATCACACTATCACTGAGAGTGAATTAAAGATACTCCTCTCATTCATTGAGGAGGATATTCATGACTACCAGCGACAGAGCACAGCGTATCCACTGCTCAAGGTGAGCTAGCTACACTAGCATCATGTGACCTAGCTGCTGTGTGTAGGCCATATTGAGCAGGAAGCTGGTAGTGAAGGAGATGTATGATGTGATGATGAAGGTATCAGAGCAGTGTGTGTCAGCTGATAGTGAGACAGTGTGTGGACATGCTCGTCAAGTGAGCTAGCAGCCTCCTCATGTACTAGCTCATACCATGATACTGCTGTTGTAGGCTATTGTACAGTTCATGATGGACTATCCACTAGGAAAGAGACTCAACAAATACTTGGGTTCCTTTGTCGCTAATTTGAAGTTAGTATTCTTATGGAGTTTGTACATTATGTCTCCATCCCTCTCCCTCCCTTTGTCTCTCTCTCTCTCTCTCTCTAGCTATAATGATCAGTCTGGTCGTGAGTCAGTGATAGAATAATTGACAATGATCTTCACTAAATTTCCTGAGGTGACTACTGACTAGTAGCTATTACCATGGTGATGATCCATTCTCTCTCTCTCCTTCTCTCCCTCATTCTCTCTCCCCTCCCTCCTTCCCTCCCTCCCTCCCTCCCTCACTCCTTCCCTCTCTCTCTCTACCACAGAGGCTCCTTCATCGTAATGCTGGCTATCTCTTTGTTCCTCTGGCTACTCAAATGATCAATGATTCTTCACAATATTGTCGGCAAAATGGCAGCAGAGTCTATCAAGGCGCTACTACAGAGAGTGAGTCACCATCATGTGATGAGGTGTTGAAGTGTGTTATGTGACTCTAGGTTGGTAAAGAGAAGAGGAATGAGATTGCTATCATGATAGAGGACTGGTTTATTCATGATAATGTGAGTTTGTGTAGCATGCAGTCGTTGGGAGGAGCCATGTGGTATAATGTGTGTGTCTGGATGTGGTGGTTCAACTGTAGCTTATAGTCACCTAACAAACAAGTGAGCTATGTTAGAGCTGCAAGATGATACCATATTGTTCCTGCCCACCCATCTGTGTCTGTAAAACAGGTGCCTCATTTTGTAATGTGTACTACTAGCTAGCTGTCTATCAACTGTACATTACAACTGTACGTAGAACTTTGGGTGCAGTGAGGCACATTTGCCCCACGGGCTTATAGAAATAACGACTAGGTTGGTCCATATAGCACCAGCTCACAGCAGCTGCTCAACTAGTGCACTGTGGGTGCCCATGGTGTACGTGTGACCCGGACTTGAGGCAATGAAATATTTTGCTTTTTTGCTGTAGTGTCTAGTGACGAACCTTGGAAGCCACCAAAACAAAGCACTGATAGTTGTAGAATAGTGATGTTTTTAACCCGCAACGCAGATGTATTTGAAATTCCTGGATCAAAATCTTTTTGTCTTCTGTTCAGATGTTGCCATAGCGATGGGTGAGCAGGGACTAGGTGAATGGGTGAGCAAGATGTTGAGAGAGACAGCAGGTGAGAGACAGCTGATGGTGCATCTGTTGGTGATATGTAACCAGGCTGCCTGTTTTAGCGGAAGGCCTGGGTACGAGGCTAGATCTAGCTGGTAATATCTGCTGCTGTAGGAGCTGTGAGCCTGCACCATTTAGCAGAGGAGGTTGTTGATCTGATCAAGGATCAGTGTGGGAAGGAGGTGTTCTCTGTGGCTCACACAGCAGTACATCGACAAGCTGTTGCTGTGTAGAGAAAATAGAGAAACAATGAAACACAGAATACAACATGAAGAACCTTCACACTCCCGTCCATGTAAAAGAACAGCCTGTACATCAGTGAAACAATGAAACATAGAATACATTATGACGAACCTTCACACTCCACGCAAAGAACAGCCTGTATATCAGGGAAACAATGAAGCACAGAATACATTATGACGAACCTTCACACTCCATGTAAAAGAACAGCCTACATGTATACCAGGGAAACAATGAAGCACAGAATACATTATGACGAACCTTCACACTCCATGTAAAAGAACAGCCTGTATATCAGAGAAACAATGAAGCACAGAATACATTATGACGAACCTTCACACTCCATTCAAAGACCAGCTAGCATAAGCTGTATAACAGGGAATCAGTGACATACAAATACATAGTCATACATAACGTGGCGAACCAGCATTCTACATCAGGAACTCCTATACTTTATAACAAAGAAACATTGATACACACACTGATAATGACAAACCTGTAGCACACTGGGAAATACATACCATGAACACTATTGTTTTTAGAGCTGAACTTGGACACAGAAACTTGAATGAAGCATCTCCTAGTCACCTCATGTAAACAGTCGCGATTATTATGAAGCACAATGCACACAACCTATACTAATTTAAACCTTGCTAGTTTATATACTACTAAAAATACTGATCATGAACTCACTAGAGCGCTTTAGCATCAGTTCCATTTGACACGGCATCTGTAAAACAGCAATAGATTCACACATTAGTAACCTGTTCTCTTGCCTATAAGCAACTGAGCAAGCTCTGCTGAAAGAACACGCCAAATCTCCCTCACCACTTTGCGTGCAAGATGGCGGACGAGTACACAACCAAAAATCGGATCCTGTATCAATGATGTAACGGTAATGATACGGGCATGTAGCGTCGTATACGTGACAGGAAATTTGGGCACCCATATTGTTTCGAGAATGTAGCATCAATATTGTATCAAGCCTGCATCAGTAATGATTTAGGTGTCACTCTAGTACGGTACTGTAAATACAGCCATGTATCATCATTGGTTATCATGCACGTAGCTTATCGAGCTTGTATCATCGCTGTATTTATGTATTGACACTATTCTTGCATTTAAGAGTACAACAAATGAAAAACAAATAACTGGAACATAAAATACACTATTTTAAAGTAGTTTGTTCAATGTAACTTTCTCTTGCTTGATCAGAACTGCTCCTTCAACTCTGTCAATGAAGTTAGCATATCGTCATCAAACTGCAGGTGCACAAACATAAAATAATGTACATAAGTCACATTATAAGCCTCACCTGAGCATCTGTAGTAAAGATAAGGGCATTCAACATTGCATAACCTGCCATTAGTTACATCTCTAGTTTACGTACACCAGATATTCCAATCCAGCGTCAATCACTGAGAAAAGATTCAAAGATGTCAGTGTGTGATTATAATACAGGTACCTTATCACATGATTGTGTTCAAGAGGTTTAGCATAAGCAGCAATCGCATACACAGCATGTCGCTCTTCCTGTGACATACAATTCAGGCATCATCTATTCTACAAAGAGGTTAACTTGATATGTGTGTGTGCATCAGGTTACCTTCTCTTGCTGTATTGTTCCACTTTCTTGAATGGCTTAAATTCGAATTACTGGTGGCGAACTGTTGAAAAAGTCTTAAACTGTAAATCTGTCAAGTAGAATTCTCCACCACTTCTGTGAGTGCTCTAGTGACTAGTATTGAACACATAAGTTACCCACCTTTAGCACAATCAGCTTCAATCAAGTGCCACATCAAACAGACAAGCTATAATAACACAATATACCATAGATCTTGAAATTTTAAGCGTCACTTCTTTCAAAATTTGTGACTGTGCATGAGAAAAGGGACCTCGTGCTGCATTTAATTTTCGAGCGCATGCCTAAAATCAAATGGCTGTTACTCAATCAAATATTATTGAAAGGTGATGAAACTTTCTATACAATATGTTTGATCATTCTGCTTGTTGCATAAAAAATTTCAAAGTCATCGTGCTACATTTAGCTGAGAAACTACCATTTGATTACAGGCATGCGCTCAAAAATAAAATGCAGCACGAGGTCCCTTTTCTCATGCACGGTCACATTTGGTGCAACAAAAATTTTGATCATCGAATACATTTTGAAGCACCAACATTTACATTAAACACGTGCAGCAGTAGCAGCTGCATCATGTCTATACTTCATCATATAAAGTGCCTGGACGATCTCTCCGATCCTCAAGGTACTCTTTCTCGGGTACTACGCCCAAGGGAGATCGTCAAAGCCAACCATATAGACATGATAGCCTCTAACAACAGAGTGCTTTGACACTTCCATGCTTGACGACTACACACGCGCCATGCACGCTACCAAGCTCGACCAAGTTGATAGAGTAAGTGATTAATAATCGACCGTCATGTGTGTTTGGACGCTGTATTTTTCGTGCTGCTCGAACAGCGCATTCATCCAACCTATCACAAGAAATCAACTAGCCAGAGATGTGCTAGGGCATCCACAATGACTTTAGAAATCAATTGCACTATGCGTACAAAACAGAAAAGCACATTGTCCATAATAGAATCTCTTTATCAGACGCAAGTCCAGATGCTCGGACCAACGCTTGATTGTCAACAGCACAGTACACACCATTATAGTTACCTGGAAGAGCAACAACAGTAGCAGCATGCGAGGTGCACTGGGAGACCCAGTAAGGCCTACTCGCCCACGTGTGTGTGGACTCATCATGGCCATGCTTTCACAATGTTGGGAGTACGTGGGTTCGTACAACAGTCAGTCGGCACTCCGGCAATATTCAGTTCTCTTGTCTGCTCTGTTTCTAGTAACTGTAGTTTACAGAAACTTAATGGTATTTGGGCAGTTTCAAAAGACTGCAGCGACTATGGTACGAAAGCAAATTCTTCAATAATGTGAAAGCGTGGGCACGGTGAGCCTTGGTCTCCCAGTGCACCTCGCATGCTGCTGCTGTTGCTGCTAGACTCTGGAACTTCCAGGTAACTACAGTGCTGTTGACACTTGATACAAGCGTCGGTCCGAGCATCCGAACTCGCGTCCGATAAAGAGATTCTACGGACAATGTACTTTTCTGTTTCGTACTCCTAGTGCAATCGATTTCTAAAGTCATTATGGATGCCCTAGCACATCTCTGGCTAGTTGCTTTCTTGTGATAAGTTGGACGAATACGCTGCTCGAGCAGTCCGAGAAATACAGCGTCCGAACATACTTAATCACTTACTCCGTTAACAAATTTAAGCAGCAAAATTTCAACGTCATTAATTTTTCATCAGTCCCATGACCGATGAAAATTAGAACGTTACAAAAAAGTGAGCACCCGAAAATTTCCAGATCTCCATTAATAAACAATTACTCATATCTTAGTGTTACCTTGCCATTCCTGTGCATTTATACGTAGTATTGTAAGCTGAGAAAGCAATCCCAGTTTGACAGCCTCTCAGCTAACAGCTACACACTGTGAGAATACCTTGCATGAAGGCAACAATTAGCACTACATTACTCTTGTACCTTGATTGATGAGAGACTCGACCAAGTGTGAGAACATGTTGCTCATCTATATAACAGTAGTGTCATTATTAACATGGCATGCATCTAATAAAGTTACTCTGACCTGAATGATAAATCTGAGAAAGAGTGGATGCTAATATCAGGCAAAAGTACAGTGTTCCACACGAAGACGCTTGAAAACTCATTTTTAGATATTTAGCTCATTTTCTCAAATCTCATTGATCTCATGCACATATGCACATACCATGATGAAGTTCTATCCTTTGGGAGTTGAATGCACCATATGGCTTCTTGTCACATGACTGTCACGTGATACAAGATGGCAGTAAAGACACCCACTCAGCAGACAACGTTAGGATCAGGATCTCCAGATTGGCTGGTAGTTAAGAGCTGCTAAAGCTGTAGCCAAGCACTCACCCCGGATGCACATCTCTGAGTGGCACGAGAAGTCGCGGGCAGCTATACTTTGGGAACAGGGAGCGTATAACAGCGTTTTCAATATGCCCCAACGTTAGGATCAGGATCTCCAGAGTCTGTGCTAGTTAAGAACCTAGACTTGCTTATTACAAAGGCTAAACATAGTGCATTTACGACGAACTCACTTGGCGCGTCTCCGTCTTAGCATCGTGACAAACGAAGCTCGGTCTCACAAAATAGCTGCTTTTTGACGGCCATCTTGCTGTGTAGTGACGTTTTTATGGGCTCCGCCTCTAAAAGAATGACGACACTTTTGATAAACAGTAACCAACAACTGTACGAGTCAGTGGCGTCACAAGGTTACCGTTATTAGTCGTGTCGTCATTTTTTTAAGGCGGAGTCGATTAAAACGTCACAAAACAGCAAGATGGCCGTCAAAAAGCAGCTATTTTGTGAGACCGAGCTTCGTTTGTCGCGATGCTAAGACGGAGACGCGCCAAGTGAGTTCGTCGTAAATGCACTATGTTTAGCCTTTGTAATAAGCAAGTCTAGGTTCTTAACTAGCACAGACTCTGGAGATCCTGATCCTAACGTTGGGGCATATTGAAAACGCTGTTATACGCTCCCTGTTCCCAAAGTATAGCTGCCCGCGACTTCTCGTGCCACTCAGAGATGTGCATCCGGGGTGAGTGCTTGGCTGCAGCTTTAGCAGCTCTTAACTACCAGCCAATCTGGAGATCCTGATCCTAACGTTGTCTGCTGAGTGGGTGTCTTTACTGCCATCTTGTATCACGTGACAGTCATGTGACAAGAAGCCATATGGTGCATTCAACTCCCAAAGGATAGAACTTCATCATGGTATGTGCATATGTGCATGAGATCAATGAGATTTGAGAAAATGAGCTAAATATCTAAAAATGAGTTTTCAAGCGTCTTCGTGTGGAACACTGTATTTATAGACGCTAATGAGATCAGTAAATAACAGTGTGTTCAGTACTATCTGGCTAGCTAGCTCTTTTATTATCTCTCAGTTGAGCATACACATTCTTGAGAGATTCTATATGGATATTCATAACAATCAATCATATTTAAGTAATAACACTACCTTGTCGCCTTGTCCCTACATCGTATTCACAACCTGGATCATCAAATTTAATTGATGCATGGTCATACCAAGAGTATACAAGTAATAAAAACATTTTAACCAAAATGGAAGAGATTTAGGGTTGGTACATTTATCGAAAAAGTATGGAAACAAGAGTTTGAAATGAAAATAATTGTAACAATAGCAGTGTAATGCTACCTCCCTATTAAATTAACCACAACTATCGAAAGCAGTTAATTTAGGGAGGTAGCATTACACTGCTATTGTTACAATTCTTTTCATTTCAAACTCTTGTTTCCATACTTTTTCGATAAATGTACCAACCCTAAATCTCTTCCATTTTGGTTAAAATGTTTTTATTACTTGTTTCTTTTCTTTTTTTATTAATGACTTAGTTGGCACTTATGCTAATACAGTGTATAAAGAGAACTAAGTGCCGGGCAGCACCGCAATGCACTCAATCGACTCTCAGTCTGCACTGCATGCAACACGTACCATGCAACATTAGCTAAGCTTAAGCTAGCATTCTTACAAGCCTGAACAGACAAATCCGGTGTAACACAGTGACGATTTGCTCGTTGTCTGCTGTGGCAGAAGCACTCGCGTTCCAAGCCATGATGCAATTTGTACTAAGGTGCGCTTGTATTAGAATAATTATATACAAATTTAATTATTAATGGAAAAGTACAATAAAAATAATACACATAAAAGGCAGCACCAGAGGGCCGCGACAAACAAAAGTTCTAAGTTAATAAATGGTTAGTGTAGACAGAATCAAAAAAGGAAGAAGCAAAATGCAAAGTGGGAGACAAGGAGTGCAGTCTGAATAATATCATTTTGGCATTGAAAGACCATAACTTGATGGAGAGCTGCTGGATGAGATTGGAGTATGCCAGACTTTTCGAGATGTTAGCTGAAAGGGCCACCCTACCAGCGATGGATTTCAGAAGTTTGATACTGTGAACCGTCCAAAGGCCAAAGGATTCGACCACCAGCGGAAAGAAAAGAGCCCCGAGTGATTCTACTGTTGCCCGATAGTGAGAATCTTTTTCCAATTCCCCGGCAATCCCAGCTGAGCCGGCTTGCGAAGCAGAAGCGGCAATAAAAGGAGGTATAAAGGAATTTCGAACTGAAACATCGAAGAAAGCTGGTTTCCCGAGAATGAAATCTGGGTGGAGGATGTCACCTGGTCTAGAGTTGGAACTGTCACATCTCTGTTCCTTAGATGTTTGAGGATTGTCAAGAATAAGAGACTGCCAGATGATATCTCTTATAGAGTCATGACGTTTGATACGGAGAGGGCCTTGACCACAGCCAAGGAGATGGTCACCATAACAGTCAATCACTTGACCGCAAGGGCAGCGGACAGATTGGGGGGAAGAGGGGAAAAGTTTGATGCCAAGCCAGAGCCTAACAGCAATCACAAACTCCTGTGGGAGCATGGCGAGGCCGAGGTTTGGGTTGGGGATTGCCCGCAACCAGGAACCCACAGAAGAGGAGATAGTGTTGAGACGTGCTTGGTCCCTCAGAGGTAGTGAACCTTTGAGAGAGTGAAAAGAATGAAGATCAAGGGCTCTCTGAATTGATTTTTGGGAGGCGCAAGGATCTGTATCGTGCAGAATGTCGTGCAGTTGAGCAATGGCGACAGTTTCCTCTTGATCAAAGGAAGAGGGACACTTTGAATGAATTTGTGCAGTGAGATGATCGAAAATGTCCCGAGATGAGAATCTACTACCAAGAAAGGCAGGAAGAGATGAGTTAGCTGCAGATCTAATGCCAAGGCCGCCTAGACTAATTGGGAGAGTGGCTTGATGCCAAGCGGTGGAGTCTAGGGAGGAACATAGAATAGATTCTAGAGAGGAGCGAAGGTTGCTGTCAAACAAAAGAAAAGACTCAGAAGCAGAACCAGGAGGGAGGGTACGAAGGAGATGAGCAATTTTGCATTGACCCAGACAAGAACGCAGTAGATGGAGAGCCACCTGAGGGTTATCCAAATCAGCTAAGTGAATCTGCATATTATGAACATTAGTAACCTTCTTGTGAACAAAAGATTCAAAATAGCTATCAGGGCCAAGAATGGGAGCACCCAACAAATCAACACCTTCATCAGGGGACTTTACACGGCGTAATTCAGGAGGGAGGTCAGGGAAAAGTTGGTCGCCTGAGGGCCAAAAGACTTCACATTTTGAGAGATTGACGTGGAGACCCAAAGAGGGGCCAAGCTCAAGAATTTTAGAGAAAATAAGAGCTACTTCAGAACGGGGACCAACGAGAGTCCCGTCATCCAGGTACCAGATAGAAAAGGGAAGGGCTTCAAGAGAGTCGCTCATGTGGTCAAGCAATTCTAAAATCACCAGTGAGAAAAGGAGAGGGCCAAGAGGATCACCCTGCTGAACACCAGATGTAGAGGAAATAGAATGACTACCAAAACGAAGTTCACCAGAACAGCCGTAACACCAATGAACATAGGGTAAAAGCTCAGGAAACTCGAGCTGCAAGCGGTGTAAAAAGGAAGATCGACTACATTCATTGAAGGCATTTTTGAAATCAAGTTTAATGCAGCATAGATTGGGATCATCCCCAAGAGAGCTGAGGCATTGCCGAATGGAATGAACAGCAGCTTCTAAACCTCCGCGAACGCCAACACCAACTTGGTTGTATGGAAGAAAAGTATCAGGGAGAAAACTATGGATGGCAGCGCAACAAAGGCGACTAGTTAGACGGCGAATCACTTCTCCAACCGCAATAGGGCGGAAAGAGCCAGTTTTCTTTGGAATGGCAATGAGTGGAGCACTGACAAGCCATGGTGCAATACGGGAATCAGATCTGCCTGACAAAATAAAATTGAGCCAAGAGGTTAAGGCAGATAGACAGGAAGAGGGTGAAAAGGAGGGCGAACCTGAAACAGCAGCAAGAAGGTGTTCAGCACGCAGCCGTGAACCACCAGGGCTGGAACCTCTAGGAAAACTTTGCAGGGCAGCGAGAACCGCATCCTCATCAACAGATAAAGGAGGAGAGCAGGAATCAGGAGGATCAGGAATAGCAGATTGTGGATGGCGAGCAATGAGATCCTTAAGTGCATCAGGGTTGTCTGGAGAAGCACAAGGTGAAGCACCCAAAGAGCGCATAGCAGCACTATAGCGCCCTTCTTTTGCTTTGGACAAAGCCTTCGCAATGTTAGGAGAACTCGAGACATCATTAAGAGAGCTTAATGAACGAGGACGAAAAGAGTGTGCATCCTTTCGAGATTCCTCCCAAAGAGAGATTATGTCTCCATCAAGCCACCGGCGGAGTCTGGTTTGAATGAGAGAAGCAACAACGAAACGTTTTTTCCTCCCGCCACGAGGAGGGCTTCTGAGGACAGCCTTGGCAAGCAAAAAGAGGCGGGCAAAACCCCACAGACCATCAAAACGGGCATGACGGAATTCAGATGAAAAAACCTGAGCAAGTAAAGGGCGAACTTTCTTGGGAATGTGGACAATGGTGGAGACTGGGAGAGTGATGATTTCGTCCATGATCGAGTTAAAAACTGATGATTCAAGGTCAGGGTGAAGGGAAGTGAGAGAGGCCGCAGCCCAGACTCCGGATAACGCAAGATCATTAGGAAAAGGGAGAGGAACAGGAAGGACTGACTGAGCAGGGGAAGGAGAAGACATGGGAATCGGAGAATAGTTAATAGGAGGAGTAGAGGGAGGAGGAAGAAGCTGACCTTTGCAGCGATTACCTGAGCCTAGGGAACGAAGGCAACCACTCTTAGACCATCTTTTGTCATAACAGAACTTGCAAATGGAACAAACCACACGAGAATGAAAAGCAATAAAAGATGGCTCGGGAAGTTCATTTCGTGTGATGTGAGTGTGGTTGATATGGGACCAGAGCCTGGAGGGGTGGAGCAAGCTGGGGCATAAGGGGCACTGGACTCGGGAGGGAGAAGGGGAGGATGTGACCGAAACCGGAATAGCTAACTCCTGATCAGGAAGGGATGAAATGTCAGAGTCTGGGACAGCACAGTCGAGAGCGTCAAAGAAACCAGAAAAACTTGAGTCGGCGTTATTCTGAGCAGGAACAGAGACTGAGCTACTGAAATCCACCGATGAATGAGGTGACAGAGGTGCTTGGATAACAGCAGGTTCAAGCTCTATAAGAGATACAGGAGGAGAGCCAGCCACTGAAGAAGGTGGGGAGAGCACATTAGCAGTGAGCAACGGTGGTTCAACATGGGAAGCCGAAATGACAGAGTTAAGGCAGGAGCCAAGACGCAGAGGGAGGCAGTCAGAACATTGGCGTCCCTGTTTAACGCAAGCACAGTGCTTGCATATGCCAGAGCGGTTACAACGGCAGCAAGGCATGGCAGGCTGACAACGGACTGTGTTAGACATCCGCCATCTTGGTCACGTGGTTCACGTGAATAATTATATACACGGGCGTGCGCGAGTAGGCGTAACCTAGTAACGGAGTTCAAAAGAATGATGGAATGGAGTCTGATTATGGTCCAAAAATCGCTGTTTTCTTGAAAATACTCGCTTCTGCTAGTGTTTTAGGCTTAAATAGATATCAGGTGCACTGCTCCCAACGACTAGTGTAGTTTCTGTGTAGGTTTTGTCTTGAATAGCTCACTAGCCACGGCGCTAGGCTCTCTGAAGAAGAAGAAGAATAAGAAGAAGAAAGAAGATGAACAAACGGGTGACCACGTGAACTCTGGTTTACCACCTTAGACCTGGTCTCTTTTGCTTCTGAAGGTCTCTTTGTAATCGCACAAATCGTGCAAAGAGCTTCAGAACGTTAGATTAGCTTGAAACGCCCGTACGGCGAAGATATGGCAGTGCCGTAGTCGTGCCTCCAGGCGAGACGCCATCTTTTCATGCCCATAGTACCTGGCCTTATAGTCTTTCTTAGTAGACTCATTGTAAGCGCTTACCTCTTAGGATAGCCCCTAGGTAGTTAAAATACCCCTGATATCGTCAACAGCCAAGATATACGTGAATTATTGCGTTTAGCCTAAGTGTATCCGCCATCTTGTTTTCCGCCCAACCCTAAATATGCCACTGCTACCGCGTGGCATAATAATTAAGAAGAGTGTCGAACGTAGCATACCCGCGTACAATTATCTGTGTGGAAAGTAACATGACACGCAATTGAGCTGAATGACACTGAATCCTGCATGCCGCTCCATTGGCGCAGATCAATGGCTGTATATTAACACGGGCTTATGATGACGTCTGATACTTTCCCTTGCCACGTCCCCTCGCAAACGTAGATTACAATACTTTATACTAACAAATTACAGACACGTACATTTATGGCGATTACTCACGTGCGTGTCACGTTACTTTCCACACAGATAATTGAAGGGCTCCGGTAAAAAACGGCACTAAAACGTTTTTCACCAATCTTCAGTTTATATGCATTAGCAGACTGCATCAATGTGTAATGTCAAGACTATTGACTTCCATGTTGTTGTGTATTCAGAGACAGACCTTGTTATCATGTAATATAGTCAGTCACATGTTATGTCACGCTACTGTTCAGTTCACAAGCCTATGTTCTGTATAAATACTGCTGCATTATTTTTAAAAAAGAGTTCTTGTGTTCTGAAATGCTGTGAACATTACATTGGTGGCAGCGGTGGGATATGACTGACTCTCGTCCCCAGATTCGGGCGCCACGCTCGTACGCCCTGGGAGAAGACTTCGCACTCTGGCTCCGCCGATATGAAGCTTATGTAAAAGCTGTAGAGATGCCTGAAGGCAAACACTGTGCAGCACTACTGTCGATGCTGGACGACGCAGCTTTTCGTGCGTACGACCTGTTGGGACTCTCTGCCACGGAGGCCGCCGACTACAAGAAGCTGGTGGAAGAACTTACAACTAGGTTTAGTTCGACAGCGGGCCAGCAAGAACTACGTTGGCAGTTGAACCATCGTACACAAGAACCAGAAGAGACGTTAGACACTTTTGCTGACGCCCTGCTCGTTCTGGCAAACGGCGCCTACCCTCTACAAGACAGAGCCCTCAGAATGGAGTTGGTTCGGGACAGGTTCGTCGCCGGTCTGCGTGATGACAAACTTCAAGAAGCAGTAATGCAGTCACCTGTAGAAGCGCTGGCTACACTGGATAAAACTCGCGAGACAGCGAAAAGAATAGAAGCGGCTCAGACTGCTCGGCGCAAGATAAGTCAAACCAGAAAAGCCATGTCGTTAGCCCTGGATGATTCCACAACTCCTGCTCCTTCTCGCGTAGCCAACGTGGGACACCAGCCTGCACGTGAAGATGGACTAGCAGCAGCAGTTGACCGAAACACTCAAGTCTTGCAGCAATTGCTACAGCGTATCACATCTGGAGACACACCAGTTACCCCACCACGACAGCAACGTCGTCGGAGACCACCAGGACCGTGCTGGAAATGTGGACAACAAGGACATCTTCAGCGAAACTGCCCTGAAGAAGCTGCGGGAAACGACCAGCGGCCGACGCCAAGGGTCAACCGTCGGCCGCAAAACCAGTAGACCCCTCCGACCCTTCTCACCAAGTATTCAGCACGGCACTTCAGCAATCCGTGTTCGTGGAAGGGAAAATCAACGGAGTACCCTGCACTATCCTGGTTGACACTGGAGCTGCTGTAACAATTGTACATCGCAGAATATGGGACCGAGGTAAAAGAACAGCTACTCTCGAGAACAACACATCATCAGTTGTGACCGCAAATGGAGAACCTCTCAAGCTTCTCGGTAAAACAAAGGTGGTCTTCAGCCTGGCTGAACGTGAGTTGAAACACAACATCTTAGTTACTGACAGCATAACACAAGATTGTCTCCTTGGGTCTGATTTTCTGACAGCACATGAGTGTGTGGTAGATTTGAAAGCACGTAAATTGGTAATGGGTTTATTGTCCACACCAATTTTTCATCTGCAAGTAACTGATCAATCCCAAGCTGTGTGCCGAGTATCAATGTCTGAGACGATGGTTTTCCGTGCTGGTGAAGAGCGAGTTTGTGTGGGCAATATTGACATTCCTCCCCTTGTCACTATAGGTTCTGCTGGTGTAGTTGAACCAAAGGAAGGTTTTGAGGAAAGAAGCAATCTGCTACTTGCTCGAACTTTGGTAGTTCCGGACAATGGCTGTCTACCTGTGAGATTGGCTAACCTAACAGAATCACCTGTGACCGTGTATAAAGGAACCAATGTGGCCATCTTCTCTCCCTTACCATCAGATAGTGAGACCTTAGTAACTCCTCTTACCTCTTTCTCACATGTAAACCAACTAAGTGCCTCGCGTATGTCTTCTACTGACCTTAAGATTGATACCGGCATGATGAGTCAGCCTCAGCGAGTTGCAATTGACGAGTTAATTAGTGACTTTGGTGATGTATTTTCCACCAATAAGCACGATATAGGACGCACACGCCAGATATACCATAAAATCAATACTGGTGATTCTGCTCCTATTCGATTAGGTCCTCGTCGAGTCCCGATACATTTCCGTCAAGAAATCTCTGGTCTGTTGGATGACATGCAGAGACAAGACATCATTGAGCCATCAATTTCACCTTGGGCGTCTCCTATTGTTCTAGTCCGCAAGAAAGATGGATCTCCTCGGTTTTGTGTTGATTATCGCAAACTGAATGCTGCTACAATCAAGGACTCGTACCCGCTACCAAGAGTGGATGATATTTTGGATTCGCTGTCAGGATCGCAGTGGTTCTCTACACTGGATCTAAGAAGTGGTTATTGGCAAGTTGAGGTTGACCCTGCTGATAAAGAGAAGACAGCCTTTACCACTCCGTATGGTCTCTATCAGTTCAAAGTCATGCCGTTTGGTCTGTGCAACGCACCAAGTACCTTTCAACGTCTGATGGAGTTAGTCCTAGCAGGCTTGCATTGGGAAACCTGTCTAATTTATTTGGATGACGTAGTGGTGTTTGGTCGAACCTGGAAAGAGCACATGCTTCGGATCAGAGAAGTACTATCCCGTTTACTTCAGGCAAACTTAAAGCTGAATCCTGAGAAGTGTCAGTTCTTCAGGAAATCTGTCACGTTTCTGGGACACATAATTTCAGACAAAGGTGTGAGTACTGATCCCGAGAAAATACGAGCAATTGTACAATGGCCGACACCAACAAGTCCCGAGGAGTTAAGGAGCTTCCTAGGCTTGGCGTCGTATTACAGGAGGTTTATCGACAAATTCGCTGAGATAGCTGCTCCTCTGTATCGTATGCAAGACAAGAATTCGAAGTTTCAGTGGAGCGAACAATGTCAGAGTGCATTTCAGTCTCTCAAGCAAAAGCTCAGCTCTGCCCCTGTATTGGCATTTCCAAATTCTCGAGACACGTTCATCCTTGATACTGACGCTAGTGATGTTGGTATTGGTGGTGTACTTTCACAAGTCCAAGATGGAATGGAGCGTGTGATATCATATGGAAGTCGTACTCTTAGTAAGGCAGAAAAGAATTACTGTGTTACCAGAAAGGAACTTTTGGCTTTGGTTTACTTTATGCGCCAATTTCGTTCCTACCTATTAGGTCACCCATTCCTAGTCCGGACAGATCACTCTTCTCTGCGCTGGCTGAGTCAGTTCAAGCAGCCTGAGGGACAATTAGCCCGTTGGATAGAGCAGTTGCAAGAGTTTGATTTTCAAATTGAGCATAGGAAGGGACGCGACCACAGTAATGCTGATGCCCTCTCACGAATTCCACCACATGTGCAAGGTGAATCAAGTCAATCACAAACAACTGTGAGTGTATGTACTCCCAATGCAGACGACACTGATGGTTGGATGCCTTCTTGGTCTGCACAAGAAACTCAAATAAGGCAACAGCAGGATCCTGTCATTGGCGAGATTCTTGGCTGGCTACAAGAGTCAAACACTCGTCCATCTGATGGTGATGTGGAGAGCATGGGGCACTCTGTGCGGTCACTCTGGGCTCAGTGGGACAGACTCAAACTGGTGAATGGACTGCTTTATCGACAGTGGGAAGAAGCTAGTTCTGGTATGATAAAGTTACAGCTAGTGCTACCTCAATCACTTATTCCTACTGTTTTAGAAGCTCTTCATAGTGGTATTGGAGGAGGTCACTTTGGTGTTAGAAAAACAATTGAGAAAGTGCGGTCTCGTTTCTATTGGCCTCAGTTACGACAAGATGTTGAACAATGGTGTCGACAGTGTTCTGCCTGTGCACAGACCAAATCTCCAACAACACACGCTAGAGGACCACTGAATCCATCGAAAGTAGGATTTCCCATGGAGAGAATGGCGTTAGACATTGTTGGACCGCTCCCTCTTACTAAACAAGGAAACAAGTACATCTTGGTTGTGGCTGACTATTTCACTCGCTGGGTGGAGGCTTACGGTCTACCTAATACAGAAGCGTCTACGATTGCCAAGGTGTTGATGAATGAGTGGATATGTCGGTTCGGTGCCCCTTATGCCATTCATTCTGATCAAGGAAGGAACTTTGAGTCTCAACTATTTGCAGAATTGTGCACTCTCTTGGGAATCCACAAGACCAGGACGACACCTTACCATCCTCAGTCAGATGGGTTGGTGGAACGCTTCAATCGTACTTTACGTATGTTACTCACTACCCATCTTGAAAAGTTACCAGAAGATACCTGGGATGAACATCTACCAATGTTGATGTTGGCATATCGTTCAAGTGTGCAGGAAACAACGGGTTCAACACCGTTTGGGTTGATGTTTGGGAGAGAGGTGCAGCTTCCAGTTGAGCTTATGATGGGCAAAGGACCAGAACCTGGAGTAACTCACTCGGAGTATATTGAGCAATTGAGGAGGAAACTGGAAGAAGCTTACGAACATGTGAGGGAGAGAACGAGCTCAGAGCAGAGGAGACAGAAACATCTGTATGATCGTAAAGTTGCAGGTGGTCGATACTCTGTGGGTGACATGGTCTGGTTACATTCCCCTGCTGTTCCAAGAGGGAAAGCGGCTAAGTTTCATCGCTTCTGGAAAGGTCCATATGAAGTGAAAAAGGTCATATCCGATGTAACTTATCGCATTCAGTCAACTACTGGTTCACGCCGTCAACGACTAGTAGTACATTTTAACCGCTTGAAACCAGCTTACGAACCATGTCCCCAACCACAATCACACTACCGGAAATCCCCTCAGCCTGTGGTTCCTGGTGATACAGATGACCAGTTTACAGATCTGCCAATTACACCTGAGCAACCTGGTCCCTCAACTGGCCGAGTCCCTCCTGCTTCTTCATTTGGCCGAGTTGTCCCTCCTGCTCCTTCTTCTGGCCGAGTCCCTCCTGCTCCTTCATCTGGTCAAGATCCTCCTGCTCCTTCAACTGGCCGAGTCCCTCCTCCTCCTTCGTCTGATCAACTAATAACTGTCCCACAATCTGCTCAACCTACCCTTGTTCCACGAGGTGGCTCTGTCTGGGAAAGTCGACTGCGTCGAACAGTGAATCCGCCTGACTACTATCGTCCTGGACATGTCTGACTCTTACTAAAGAGGAGATAGTGTAATGTCAAGACTATTGACTTCCATGTTGTTGTGTATTCAGAGACAGACCTTGTTATCATGTAATATAGTCAGTCACATGTTATGTCACGCTACTGTTCAGTTCACAAGCCTATGTTCTGTATAAATACTGCTGCATTATTTTTAAAAAAGAGTTCTTGTGTTCTGAAATGCTGTGAACATTACAAATGCTTGAAGAACCCCTACTACAATTAATAGCGTTCACCGATCAGCGCTTTGTCACATACGCATAGAACTGCATCGGCACGGTGACAATCCGAACTTCCAGCTTCGTTTTCTCGCAATATACGGAAAACGTTTAATTGCCGTTTTTCACCGGAGTCCTTCAATTATTGTACGTGGGAATGCTACGTTCGACACTCTTCTTAATTATATACTCTTGGTCATATACAGAAGCATTATATTATATGCACTGGTGTTCATGATAAATTTACAGCTAGCGCTAGCATGCACTGTCAGGTTGGTCACGTGCGTCTGGCGCACGTGAGCTGGTCTACGACCACATGGTCTACTATTTTATCAAACCAACCGCTTGTGAGGCGAACCATGGCTGGCAAGGAGACCAAACAGACTAAGCAACCCATTTTCAACTCCTGAGGCACGTGTCGGTGGTTTTTGAGCTATAATCATGCACGGCATGCACACCACCATCACGAGTCCGGCACTCAACAAGTACACTACCAGTTTACAATACGTTGAGCATACACACTAACCGTGATCTTGTAGTTCACGAGCGCTTAGCCAGCCTGGTAATGGTAGCTAGTTAGCCGCCATTTTCGTCCCAGTCTCGCGGGGCCTGACGGATTTCGCGTTCAGGAGATCCATTGGGACCCGCGAGATTATTTTCGTCCTTGAAACACTCGGCTGAAGCCAGCACCACATTCGCCAGCACCACATTCGTAGAAGCCATACATCAACATTTTTGTGGTTAGTGGTACATACGAGCTCAATTACGAAGACGCATGCAGTTAGCGCAGCCATTGCGCTCGACGTCATCGAGTCTCGAGGCTAGACTAGCCGCCATGCAGAGCAGTCAGAGAGCAGCGGACCAGCGCCTGTGAGTCAGTACTATACCTGTACAGCATGTAGGCCTAATGGTAGTGCTCTATTCTCTGCCAGCATCTCAAGTTATTCACGCTATACATTTGTAACTTGTCACGCTGCTTATTGTTACTTACTGGGTGTGGCACTGAATCAGTGACTATATGCAATAACTGACCAATTTCTACATGTGAGTTTCTTCTTTGGGTACATGTGCTGATGTCAAATCTCATTTTCTATCCTTCTAGGTGTTTCCTGGACCCAGCAATAAGAGTTTGTACATTGATATTTTACCGATAACGACACACTCCGCCTTATTGCTGGATGTGGCAATTACTGACCAATTTCTACATGTGAGTTTCTTCTAGAGGTGCATGTGCAGATGTCAAATCTCATTTTCTATCCTTCGAGGTGTTTCCTGGACCCAGCAATAAGCTTTTGGACGTTGATATTACCGATAACAACACACTCCGCCTTATTGCTGGGTGTGGCAATGACTGACCAATTTCTACATGTGAGTTTCTTCTTTGGGTACATGTGCAGATGTCAAATCTCATTTTCTATCCTTCTAGGTGTTTCCAGGACCCAGCAATAAGCTTTTGGACGTTGATATTACCGATAACAACACACTCCGCCTTATTGCTGGGTGTGGCAATGACTGACCAATTTCTACATGTGAGTTCCTTCTAGAGGTGCATGTACAGATGTCAAATCTCATTTTCTATCCTTTTAGGTGTTTCCTGGACCCAGCAATAAGAGTTTGTACATTGATATTACCGATAACGACACACTCCGCATTATTGCTTGGTGTGGCAATGACTGACCAATTTCTACATGTGAGTTTCTTCTTTGGGTACATGTGCAGATGTCAAATCTCATTTTCTATCCTTCTAGGTGTTTCCAGGACCCAGCAATAAGCTTTTGGACGTTGATATTACCAATAACAACACACTCCGCCTTATTGCTGGGTGTGGCAATGATTGACCAATTTCTACATGTCAGTTTCTTCTAGAGGTGCATGTGCAGATGTCAAATCTCATTTTCTATCCTTCTAGGTGTTTCCTGGACCCAGCAATAAGCTTTTGTACGTTGATATTACCGATAACGACACACTCCGCCTTATTGCTGGGTGTGGCAATGACTGACCAATTTCTACATGTGAGTTTCTTCTAGAGGTACATGTGCAGATGTCAAATCTCATTTTCTATCCTTCTAGGTGTTTCCTGGACCCAGCAATAAGAGTTTGTACATTGATATTTACCGATAACAACACACTCCGCCTTATTGCTGGGTGTGGCAATGACTGACCAATTTCTACATGTGAGTTTCTTCTAGAGGTACATGTGCAGATGTCAAATCTCATTTTCTATCCTTCTAGGTGTTTCCTGGACCCAGCAATAAGAGTTTGTACATTGATATTTACCGATAACGACACACTCTGCCTTATTGCTGGGTGTGGCAATGACTGACCAATTTCTACATGTGAGTTTCTTCTAGAGGTACATGTGCAGATGTCAAATCTCATTTTCTATCCTTCTAGGTGTTTCCTGGACCCAGCAATAAGAGTTTGTACATTGATATTTACCGATAACGACACACTCCGCCTTATTGCTGGGTGTGGCAATGACTGACCTATTTCTACATGTGAGTTTCTTCTAGAGGTACATGTGCAGATGTCAAATCTCATTTTGTCTCTTTCTAGATGCATTTGCTGTTTGGACTGTGCAATTAACATACGAATTACAACACACATGTATATTTATGCAGAAATCATGTAATATGAACAAGCTAGAACCTACAGCCAAAATTGTTTGCATAATTAATTTTTGTGATCCTCTGGTGTTGAATTCATTTAAAAAGTAATTATTATTGTTGTGTTAATGGGTATATGAGACCGGGTTAAACATTAAAGCACGTGTTGTGTATCAGCTCAATTCAGCTGCAACACTGATCATTGGTGTGGTATGGAATGTGGAGTATACTACAGTCTTGTTTCACAATCAATGGTAAGCTGCTTCAGAAGAAGCAAAAAAGAGGAAACTATTGATTTATGTGCAATAAGTGTGGCCATACCTGATGCAAGTTCATGTGTTAGCTGCAACGTATTAAATATGTCCCATGGACATATACTCAAAGTTAGGATAAGTTCCAATAAAGGTCTCATAAATCCACTTGGCACTAACATATGCTGGATCAATTCCACCATACAACTCTTGGAGTTGACAGATATTTTATTTTTACTTTTAGCTAGCTTCGTGTAACCCATGCATTATTAATAACAAACTTAGGATTTTCTGATATTCATTAATTTTGTCAAGTATTCAGCAAGAGTACCGTAGGATTCATAAGCAGTTGCAGTTGCATGAATCGCTTTTTGTGCATTAATCTCAAGCTACGTATGATGATTTTACATCGTAGAAGAATGCTTGCATTGTGCTTTATCACAAGCAACACTCAAATATTATAAGCTAAAACTGATGTGCATCCACTGCATCAAATTCATTTGAGATTCTTTATAGGTCTATCTACATAATTTGAAGAGAATTGAACCATCATTAGTTGGAAGAAGTGTGAGTTACTGAAAGGCAAATAATCTACCAATACAGCGCTATTATTGGTACAAGAAAATTAAAAAGATTTCTATCGAAATCAAAAGGATGTAGGGTTGTGAAATCTACCACTGGTCCACAATGTAAACTAACAAGGAACAAGCATGGAATGGTAACACGATTGACTTGCTAACAGACCATAGATCCCTACATCAGTGGCTGCTGTGGTTGGTTATAGCTAGTTCAGCTAGTTGCTGTTGACTGACACCTAACGTGCATTCAGCTTGTGACAAAATATTGATCTTATGTACAGCCACTGATGTAGGGATCTATGGTCTGTTAGCAAGTCAATCGTGTTACCATTCCATGCTTGTTCCTTGTTAGTTTACATTGTGGACCAGTGGTAGATTTCACAACCCTACATCCTTTTGATTTCGATAGAAATCTTTTTAATTTTCTTGTTTGTGTCCTTTTTTCTTTTTTAGCGAAGTGCAGTTCAATATCATGCACGTACTGAGCTGTCTTTGTTTCCACCATTGGTTTAGTTTTCCTGTTGTTGGTGGCTTTTCTTTATTATTAAGAATTTTAAACTTGTAGCTAATAATAATTGTTATGCTGTACATATCAGCTCGCCTACACATGCATGCAGTGGATACGAGCCCCGCCCACAATTGTTTGTAGACATGTACGGCGGTTGTAATTATCTGGCAAGCGTAGAATGGTGATCCTATACGAGCTTACCGTTCTTCGAAGACTCCAGACAAATACATGTACATGTATGTGTTTTCCGTGATCCATAAGGCGCGCGGCGATACTCAAGCTAGTGCTTGGTCACGTGCGCTAACCACTGCTTGGTCACGTGCGTATTGCGCAATCGCATCAATGGCGTCTAACACTTAGCTGACAATGGATCACAATCGAGAAATCGCGGAATTTATATCGACGTTTCGCTAAAAACTAAGTTCAAAAGGCACCTGCCAGAAGAATTTCATGACTGTTCATGGGTGTTTTGGTCTCGGCATTGCTCGCGTAAAGGCGCTAGGCGCGCTGAAGAAAGAAAGAAAGAAAGAAGAAAGAAGAAAACGAAGATGACGAAACACAATTTTCACCGTTTCCAGGTTCGTCACTTTAGCAACAACTTCGAGCAATCTCCTTGCTACTGTAATATGGGGCAACGCCAGAGAGCAGATTTAAGTGTCTTTTGACGTATGCAATTCATGACCAGGCGAAATATCAGCGTTTGAACGCTAATACATTGTATGTAGCCGCCATCTTGTTTTCTCGTTCAACCCTACATAGGGAGGCACTACCGTGCCTCCCTAATACACTGT
>OZ024789.1:2074515-2107015 GCA_964017065.1 Haliclona indistincta
GTGGGAATGACTTTATGCATAGTTGTAAACATTGACATGTGAGGTAAAAACAGTGCTACAGTTGGTGTATTGCATGAGTAGAAATTTGCAAGACAAACTGCCAATTCAGAGTCAAATTTTTGACAAAATAATTCGTGGGTTAACATTGTACAATGAACATTTCTACAATAATTATTGTCCTACAATTCCAATTCTGTGACACCTACAAACTAGTTGCAAGAGCCTTCTCTGCTGGGATAAAATTAACCAATAATAATAATACTATTGAGATAAAGAATGACGCAAACAAAACACTCATAACTATCGTATGCAGCAGTTGTTCATAAAGGTTGACCAATTATTATTGGATACTGGGCTAGTTCGATAATTCCTGTTTCCATTGACTCTCCTGACAATCGACAAGTAACTTCCAAGTCATGATCCTTCCAATCATGTTTTGCATTAGCAGTGACCTCCCAAGAAGATCCACCAATCACATTACTTCACAAGGAACCGGATTGTTGCCATGCAATAGATACCTCAACATCAAGGCGATATTTTTTGTGCAAGTTTTGTCCACACATTGGCAGACCACCGACAGCCAAAGACACTTTTACAGATACAGGTACTAGGACAGGAATTGTCCTAAAAAATTGCCAGTCACTGATTTGAATTTCTAACCCAGATGGAGGCTCAAGCTTAAGTGATGGTTGATCGCTCACTGTAAACACTTCATCCAATGGGACATGCATGCCTGCACTGTAACCAATAACCTTCAACCTGTAGTCTAAAGCAACATCATCACCATGAGTATTCTTCAATTGCTCCATTAGCTTGATACACTGGGTTACCATGGCTGCATAGTCAGCATCGGTCGTGCACTTGCGCGTGCGTTCAGCAAATCTAGTGAAGCTGTCTAGTTGAGCCAGACTGATCTCCATCAGTTCCTTCTGTGACCAGATTTTCTTCACTCCTTGTGACACACCCTGGATAAGTTGATTCCTCTGTATCTTCAGTGATGCTTCAAAATAATCAAATATTTTGTTAACTTCGCTGATTAGAAGCTCACTACCCTCTACTGCTTTTTCAGTCTTGCTAGCCTTCTCCAAGTACTCGATAAATTCTTCTCTCTTTGCTGCTTCTACACTAACCAACTCCTCCATCTGGGTCTCCAAGCTGTGGCGTGCCTCCTCGACCATGCTGTACTGATGTGCTTTGTGGTTCCCTACCAGCAGACACTTTGAGCAGACTAGCTCGGAACATTGAGTGCACAAGTAATTCAGCTCCTGACCAGCATGCTTCAAACAGTATATAACGATTGACTTCTGCTCATAAGGCACAGTTTCCTTGTTTTCCACAATATGATGCCGGCGCAAACTGGCCATTCTCTTGTGCTGATCAAAGCATGATTGACAGATCATTTTGCATTCCTCGCACCAAGCCACAAGCTTTGCCTCTTCTTCACATGACGCACATGTACCACTGCCATTTTTCTCTTGTAGCAAACTAGCAGGCAATTTTTGGAGAGCATCTCGGTCAACAGAAAGTTGCTCTACCCCCTCGTTGTTTAGTTGATGCTCAGCACGGCACACGGGACATTTGAGCGAGTTGCTGCTGCCCAGCAAGTTTTGTAAGCACACTAGGCAGAAGGTGTGTAGACAGGGCAGATGCCGTGGGTCATGGAATAGCTTTAGACATATACCACAGCTCAGCTCGTTGCCGTCTGAAAGCTTGGATGTCGCCATCATCAAAATAATTATTAAAATTATCACATTATGTAAGGGTATCATGCAGCATTATCATCGCCGATCGACAATGGTATGAGGGATGACGTCGAATTAAGATGGCGGCTACTCATGTGTGAAAATGAGTTGTTATTATTATTATTAGCATCATTAATTCTTGTGAATTTCAGGTATTCATGACAGAAGCGCATAATGAGCGTGAGCCGGCGCGGTAAGAAAGCAGGAGCGTGACACTCCCATGCATTTGATTAAAAATTGCAAATCTACACATGATGGCCGTGTTTCCAAAGATAGACTTGTGACGGCTGATGGTACACGTACTACAGTTTCGTAATGGATGGAACTGGCCTTCTAGAAGGTAAGAAGCAGCATGGTGGTAGTGATTGTTGTTCTCATTGTTACATGTTCACTCAAGAAGAGTGATAGATTAAGTGAGTGGAATAGTACATGTACAGGTCCGTAAGACTTCCATGATACATCATTATGCTCACTGATCTGAGCATAAATTATTTGTTTGTTTGTGATTCAAAATAATTATGGTAATGTACATAACAACAGCATTTGAGTATTGTATAAACTATTTCAGTAGCATGATATTTTTTTCTTTCATCATTCGATTACACATTTTGACCTTAATTGTTGAATGTGTTATAACTGAAAGCATAGTGCTGTATACAAATAAAAGTATTAAATCAGTTGCTTATTACTGATCGATCTTTATATCAACTATAGTAACACAGTCGAGAGAGGATGAGCACAAGGAAATGGAGGACAGGTTCGTGCATCATGACATTGAGCAACACTCAATTATAGTTGCTTTAGTTGCATGTGTTGGTACATAATTATGAACTATGCTGACACTGAAGTTATGTTCTCATGACCTCTCATTGTAGGTATACATACGGAACTGAAGATTACTCAACAGGTGAGACAATGCATTATCGTGCTACATCACACCATTTTACCGAGCATAGATCAACAAAATTTTAATTTCAATGCTAGCGCCCACACAAAATTTAGTAGTGCCCTCAACCTGTGCTTGTAACTTAAAATTAACAATTTTTTTAAATTTTCTTGAACACATTCATTATTATTTTATCTGCTCAACTCTTTACATTGCTATTGTTCACTCACTACGGCACTATAGGCGAGAAAGGAACCAGTCTATGCTGATATCCAGCATGACTCCTCTGATCCAGCACCAGCTGTCCCTCTACCACTAGAGCCAGTACAGTATGCTACTATCACTGCAGTAGTATAGAGGGTTAGTCACTGAATAATTATAATATTTGATAATAATTATTACCATGTTTTTGAAAGTGTTGTTGATCATAACAGTTTGTACTTTGAGTAATTGCTGTTGACCTTTTAACCCCTGTGTTACTGTATTAGAGGTCATTTTAACAGTGTGGATTATTTTTGTCATAATTATTATGTTTGAGAGACTTTCATGCCTTTTTTGATCTATAATTTATCTCTAAAAATCTACAATAATTCTCTGAAGCATTAGTCCTCTCACCCGTGTATAAACTACCAATTTCAACCTACTATTTGCTGTACTTGACTACTTATACTCACTGTACAATGTACGTTTAAAGTGCTTTATAACACACAGAGTGATATAGTGGACATGAACTGAAGAAACAATATCAAGAAGTCAAACTAACAGTACTAAAACATTGTATCATTAACTATAATTATGCTTGCAGGTGTTGTATTATAAGTATTATTTTATCAGTGAAGGTGTTCTAACAAAAATCATTATTATTATACAAGCGTACATTTTGTGTGAGTGTGTGTGTGTCCTAGGTTCGATCAATGCGTGGGAGGAGAGGCTGGTTCAGTACGAGACCAGAAGAGCTTGAGATGTGATGCTAACCGTTTAATTCGCAGCAAATATTACAGCATATCAAAATTAGAGTCAGTAAGTCTTTGTCCAACAGCGCTGGAACTGGATGCAATACAGTGCAGTCGATAGCTTGCGAGCCCCACACACATTCATTGGGCGTGGCTAAGATTCCTTGACTCGTTTTCTCTGAATCTGAGTGCGTAGCTCAATATGTTCATCATCATCATTGGTCTGTATCTCAGCATCATATTACCAGCAGCAGCTGCTGAACCTGATTTTAAGTCTCACTACAGATACATGAGCAAGGCATAAATTTTCTCTATAGCTGGCCCTGTCTCAGTGAGTGCTCTTATCGGAGAGAATGCTGTGTTCTACTGTAATGGTAGTGGTGCTATAATCCAGTGGATAGTTGATGGAGTGTATGCAACTCATTCTAACATTACTGCACGAGGGATAGCAATATATACTGAGACATTGTCAGGCACACTTCAATCCACTCTCACTGTACCAGCAACACTAGAGAATAATGGTACTACTGTACAGTGTGTGCTGTTTCCTGGTGAGGTGACCAGTGACAAAGCTACTCTGACTGTTCTTCATGGTGAGCAGTGAAGAGATGATAAGATTTTACATACATCACATTTTTGCTCTGTGTGGCGCCTACTTCTCTCAATGTAATGTTGATGAGGGTCGCAAAATGAAATTAATAACATTTTCTGACTATTGACATTCTTACAGGTATTGCTAAAGTTACAAATGCCAGATTAAACCCTACATTCAACACACTACTGTGGGATCATGCTGCAGGTAGTGGTCTAATGTATCGAGTGATTCTGATGAATAGTAACACTGGTCAACTGATAGTCAATGAAACCACCTCTACCACAAACCTCTCACTACCTACCCTCCAGTTGTGTCAGTATTACACAGCTAATGTGACTGCATTCACAGCTGAACTACACAGTGATACTGTTGTTACTGGACTGAGAGTATCAGGAGGTGAGTGGGTGTGCGCTGTAAATATTAGCAACTGTGTTTGTTGGTGTACACAGAGTACTATGACATGGACATCTTGTCAAGTAAAGTAGTCGTCTTCAATACCACTCACAGTAGAGTTACTTTCACTGTCAATATACAAGAGGTGAGAATAAAAATAATTATTAGAACAATATGCATGTATTTATACATATCGAATGTATTTTATTGCAGCGGAGTGTTCTTATCTGTCCTGGGCAGAAAATAATACCAGAAAGTTATCCATTGTCCAATTTTTCTGACAAAACTATACACTCTGAAGTTGCTATAACACAACCAGGAGTGATCAACTATACTGTGCTGATTGAAAACAGCTGCCATTGTGCAGCAGACTTTGTGATAGTTGCTAGCGACAGGGACGTTGAGATGGAAACAGTGTTCTTCAGTAAGTCACTAATACATATGGTTTGGTATCTACTTAAACTTTAGGTACTTACAGGATTCAAATTTGTGAAGTGACCACACCGAACCACACCTCTATTCTAGTGGACTGTATCTTCGCAATTAATTCAAACATTTCAGGATTTGTGGTGGTTGAAAATGAGAGAACTAATGAGACGCTGAAGAAACTGTTATCTCAAAACAGCTCAGTGATCTTTACAGGTTTAGAACCAGGAGAGCATTATAGAGTACAAGCTTACGATGATGCCTGTTCTTCTACTGCTGCATATGAGCAGTGTCTGTTTTTAAATGGTATCATAGTGAAACCTAGTCCATCAGGTCATGCATCGTCTACGATACTCTCAACAGGTAAGCAATGTAACATCATTGTTTTTCAAATGCTTGCATGCATACATGTAGGTACGAAGTTGTATTCAAGATCAACTGACATGTTGAGCAACAGTGTTTCACCTAGCATGTCACCTGTGGTACCCACATCAACAACAGGTATAGTATTTCAATACACAATACAATAAACTTATAAATTTTTGTTTGCATACAGCCGTCACACTTTCCATTCTAGTTTCTGCTCCAATTATTTTTATCATGGGAATCAGTGTAGTGGTGGTGGTGACTATCATACTCATCATTAAGTGTTCACACAGGAAAAATAATAGACTAGGTGAGTGCTCAGTACAGTACAATTAGATGGGTTCAGTGAGGCTGCCCCTTGTGATAGGAAGGCTTGAGAGGTAAAAATTAAGGCTGAGAGGCTTGTGCCTCGTGACCTCCAGATCTACACCAAAGCATGGATATTATCTGTACTGTCAGATTGTTATGCATCAATTGCTGCATGTTTCAGTTATCCAAGCACTTATATATAGTCCCTGCACGCTACGTATAATACAGTTTGTCTTTACCATGTAGAACACTTCTTATAAAGCATGTATATTTAACATCACCTATTGCTGATTTAAATTAATAGGCACCAGCCTGAGCTAATCTTTGTTGCTATACTAGATTGTATACGGTTACTGTTTGTGATTTTGTATCTCGATCATGTCAGGTGCTGAAGGTGCTGAAGGTATAGTTGATGTGGTTCCAGTTGATGATAATCCTGCTTACATCACAATGAAGAGGATCACCTTGAACAAGAACACTGCTTATGAGACTGTTAATATAACCAGTCATGATTATGAGATTGTTAATAAAATTATAAATTAATCAAGTTTTAAATTGACAGCATTATGATAGTGCAAATGTACATCACAATTTCACGTTTGAAAGCTTATCAGTATGATTTACATATTACAACCAGAGTGAGAGAGGAAGTCAAGCTGACAATTATTAACATAAAAGAGAGGGATCAACATGAGCCTGAGAAAGAATTGAGGAAGCTATAGTTGATTGAGAAGAGGGCTGTATAGTGTTCTCCCTATTACAGACTGACTGCGCTCCAATACCAGAATACTGCACAGTTAGTTAGTTGTGTAGTTGATGTTTTTCCAGTTGAATCCTGCTTACATCACAATGAAGAGGATCACCTTGAATAAGAACAGACTGTTAATATTACTTGCTAAGATTTAAGACCAATTTTTTTACAAAGCAGAATAATTAATTTGTTTTGTTAGTCACTGTCATAATAATGACTAGACCATACAGTTACAGAATAAGTTTTATGACTATAATGCACTCGCAAATTATTTTTAATGAAGATCATTTTTCATCACTTGGTTATACCAGGACAGTATGACCATTATGACTAACACGCAAGTGAAGTTCTATTGACTATAATGTGTCATTTGCAATGCTGTTTAGATAGCGGGTTTTAGTTATTAACAGGGTTCATGTACTACATAATATTATTTTCAATTGTACCATTTTCTGTTTATCAGTAATATTTTTGTAGAGTGTAGTAGGATGCCAAGGGTGTTGTCAACAGGCACTATAATTATACAGAATAGCAGTCATTTCAAACTTCTCCGTCATGTCAATTGTGTCTACGGTATACACCTCTTTGGACAACCTCCTGACAGTTAATTGGTTGCGCCAAAAACCTACAGTACAGTAGGCCTCAAAATAAAACTTCCAGTTTTGTCTTTTTAATACGATTACTATTGTATATTTTTTAGTAGTTTTTTTAACAAAGCGTACTTATAAAACGGTTGAAAACGCAGACATAACGGGAAGTTTATTTTGAGGACTATACTGTATTGTAGATGTAGTAGTACATGAGAAATACTTCAGTATTGGACTTGCGTCATCACGAGGTGCAGCGTACATAATACAACTATAACTAGTACATTTATAAAATACTGGGGGCGAGCCTGAGCTGATTTATGTCCTGCACAATTCAAGAACAATCCATTTTTCTACATATGCACAACAGTATAAGCCCTCTGCTCTTGTGTTTCCGTTGTCGCTCCAGTCGTAGAGCTCTGTGATCAGGTGACTCTGCTGCTCGTTGTCGCTTCCTGGCAATACTCTTACCTTGTAGAAGTCGATTCAGGCTCTCCAATGCGCTTGAATCGCGCCACGTGAGGATTACATCATTTCAATGTGTATACGCGCACGTGACTTCTCGGGAACATAGGGAGGACAAACGCACCACGCGGCCAGATACATACATACAAACATTCCCCGCGAAGTGGGACGCACATCACCATCAATGTGGGGCTCGCTCAGGCTCGCCCCAATTATTGTATAGTTTTGACAGTTGTATAGCCCATGGTGCAGGCTTGTCAATGCGTATACTGTTGATAATTAATCGTTTCTGATTATGAATTCCTTATCATCGTCGTACACGTACGTAGATACACCTGTTTATGGATCGATTTTAGAATGGTCCTGTTACTACATGTAGTTGTTGTCCTCTACCAGTTAGTGACCACGTCTGCCAGTACGTGCGGGTTTCTCATTCCGACCAGTTGTTACAGTTGTTTTTCTGCTCTCTAGCACTCACAGTAGGCCCAGTGTCAGTCAGTGCTCTAGTGGAGGAGGATGCTCTATTCCACTGTACTGGTACTGGAGCTACCATAGTATGGATAGTGGATGGACTACAGGGAAATGAAGCCTCTATTATTCAACGAGGAATCTATTCTGTTTTACATGTAGTATCATCAGGCTCAGTACAGTCCACTCTCACTGTACCAGCAACACTAGTAAACAATGGCACTACTGTACAGTGTGTGATCTACCCTAGTTCAGTTGTCAGCAACAATGCTACACTGACTATTTTACCTAGTGAGCCGTGGAATACATAGTAACTGAACTATATCAATGTTGTGTTACAGGTATTGGTCCAGTTGTCAATGTGAGGTTCACTAATACATTCAGTGCTGTACTGTGGGATCCTCCAGCAACTGCAGGTATACTCAGTGGTCTCATGTATCGAGTGATTGTGATGAACAACAACACTGGTCAAGTGATTGTCAATGACACTACCAACAATACTAACTATCCACTACCAGTTCTTGAATTGTGCCAGTACTACACAGCTAATGTGACAGCATTCTACTCTCAGCATCATAGTGATAGTGTCATTACTGGACAGAGAATACCAGGAGGTGATTGAATAACTTACTAACTTCTACTACTGTTTCATTTCACTATATGTGCTCAATGCTATAGAATACTATCATTTGAAGGGTGAGTCACACCCTGTGGTAGTTAAATTCAATGCAACTCATTCTGCTGTTACTTTCAATATCACTATACAACAGGTACTAGTTTATCACTGTGTTAATTTACCTTATACTATTATCTCTCTGCTACAATGATTACGTTTAAGCAAGGAGCTATTGTTTGTCCTAAACAAACAATTATGTTAGAAACATATTCTAAAGCAAACACTTCAGTTAATAGAACACTCACTGAGGTAGCTATAACACATCCTGGTGACATGCAGTACACAGTTTATATTGAAAAGAGCTGTCATTGTGTATCTGATATCATGATTGTTGCTGATGATAGAGTAGTATCTGAAAGCATCACAGTTTCATTCAGTAAGTCATGTTTTTAACTTTTTTGTTGAATACTCATACATCTGATCAGGTTCATTCTCTGTTCAAGACTGTGATGTATCCAGTGACCAGCACACTAGCTCCATACTAGTGGAGTGTACATTTGTCATCAATTCAACAGCACCAGGGATTGTAGTGATACAAGATGACCAGAGTCAATATACCATCAACAAGACACTGCAGAGACTGCTGCAGGATAGTGATAAAGGATCTGTCAACATTACTGGTCTACCAGCAGGAGAGTATAGTGTGAGAGTGTATGACAACAGTCCAGCTACTGACAGCACTAGTGCTGCATATCAGCATTCTCAGTCAATACACATAATGGGACCACAGCATTCACCAAGTTCTGTTGCTGCTACATGTATACAAAACGAAATTAACACGATGCATCAATCATAATTCTGTTACCTATGATCCATAGACACATCCATTGCTGTGAGTTTGCTTGCACCTACTACAGTCCACAACAGTGTGTCTCCAATCACAACATCATTTGTTCCAGCTAATAGGACAAGTACGTACTGTATTATGTCAACAAACTATTGTGTCATCTGATAAACATGTTTGAATCCTGTATAGCTGAAGATGGTTCTCTGCTAAGTTCAACTGTCTTCATTACTACTGGTCTACTAGTGATGGTGCTAGTGATCATTGTGGTTATTACTAGTATAGTGTGTGGAGCAGTTGCTATGATACGAAAACAACACAATACGTCGGGTATTGTTAATTTGCTTACTACTTTAAAATTTTACATAAGTCTG
The DNA here is from genome assembly GCA_964017065.1 of Haliclona indistincta. Taxonomy (NCBI): domain Eukaryota; kingdom Metazoa; phylum Porifera; class Demospongiae; order Haplosclerida; family Chalinidae; genus Haliclona; species Haliclona indistincta. The sequence continues at coordinate 2,084,291 of OZ024789.1, forward strand.
ATCATGTCAGGTGCTGAAGGTGTAGTTGATGTTGTTCCAGTTGATGATAATCCTGCTTACATCACAATGAAGAGGATCACCTTGAACAAGAACACTGCTTATGAGACTGTTAATATAACCAGTCATGATTATGAGACTGTTAATATTACTTAATAGGTGAAAGTATTGTTGTGTTCTTTTTTATTACAGAGTTGCCATAGAATCTAAATACAAGTGCAGCGCACCTAGCGGCGTCATTTGTTGACATTAATTTTGATGAGAGAAAATTCCACAGTTTGTCGTCAGCGGTTGTGTTGCAACTGCCATTATGAAGGGTCAGCGGTCTATTGGCAATGGACGCCTACTACGTGTACACACGTGAATTTACTCATGGCAGCATTAATTTTGGTTTCTCCTGTCTCGCTGCAATCACGAGCTGACAAGCAGTATTCTAAGGACACGGTTGACCGTCCGTCGCTATACAACGAAATCTTCTGAACGTAAGTTAGCCTATACACTCGGTAAACTGTTAGACTTGAGGAGGCGTGGCTTTGGAAATCACAACACCAGTCCAGTTTGGCTCTTTTTGTAAAAGTTGACAGCTGTTGTTTTTTGTGTGAGTGACACTCCCTATATGGTGTTCTTAATTGCTTGATAGTAATAAGCTTTATTCGTGCTTGATCTTTGACTATATAATGCACAATTATTGTGCTCATTAAAAATACCGTAAACTAGTAGTATACAGTAGTAGTATACATATGCAGTTGCAACAAGTGTAGTAATGCATCAAGTGTGGTAGTTGTGGCCGAGTGGTTAAGGCGATTGACTAGAAATCCATTGGGGTCTCCCGCGCAGGTTCGAATCCTGCCAACTACGCTTTTATTTTTTCATTCTAAATGAACTCTGCATGAATCAATTTTTAGCTGTATGAAGTATAAATGCACTAACATCTATCTTGTACGAAGTAGTCTCTTGATCAACTTTTGATTTCCTCTCATTCTCAGATGATTGGTCTTTGCTCACTGCATGAGGGTGCCATTATGGATGGAGAAGGTCACTGAGGATCCTACACTACTGCTTTACCTCGGTTCTTGCACTCACTCAAGGATTACGACAGGCTAATGCTACTGCCATCATCACAGTGCCATCAAAGGTATAAAGGAAGAAGTGATTGAGCCTTTATGGCTGTACACTGCTCACTATAGCTACAATGTAGTACTGATTTACTGATTGAGTGACTAATTGCAATTGTCGACTAACACTTTTTGTTTATGTGTCTACTGCATGGAGAGATTGCTAGAGTCATTTGAGTGAGTGGGTGGGTGGATGAGAGAGTGAGAGATACTATCACATCCTTCACTCAATGCAGCTTATTTTATCTGCCATTACCGTGAAACTCTGTGTCTCGTCTTTGGTTGAGAAAAAAAAATAATTCTATATCCTTCCAAATTAGGACCAAACACAAAATAATTTAGTTATGAATATCATTATCTACTTTGTTTTGAATGTTGAGTAATCCATTGCATTTAGCTAGACAAGCTTTGTGCTGACTGGTCATGTACATGTGAGATCATCAACCTTAGTTTAATCTCTTCAAATGTATGCTCTATGCTGTACATTGTGAGTCTTGTGTTGCTGTTGTGTTGCTGGTGTGTTGCTGTAGTGACTCCATTAATTGCATCTTCCTCCTGAGCTGTCAGTCACTCTCAAGCTCAAGAGGAGCCTCTCAAATCAACTGCTGTAAAAGCAAAGAGAACAGTAGCATCATCAGCAGCTAAGAACACTTAATATTACTAGTTCTCTGGACTTCTATAGCCATACTGCCTGCCTTTATGTCTGCGCTCCTGTATGTGTATGTCTGTGCTGAATTGACAGATTTTACACCACAACACCAAAACATGGTCAAAGACATATTTTGCTTAAGTCAGCAGAAAAACCCAAAGGTGAATAACCTGTTTTTAGTAAAGCCCACCCTACTTGGATACCACTCCCAGATCCTACTGTGTAGTAAAGATAGACTGCAAGCTAGGCAAATTTTTAATCAGGCGATCAAATCATTGGACTGTGGCAACGAAGGATATAATGTGTTCTGAAAGCATGTTCATCATCATCATTGGTCTGTATCTCAGCATCATAGTACCAGCAGCTGCTGCTGAACCTGATTGTAAGTCTCACTACAGATACATGAGCAAGGCATATATAAATTTTCTCTATAGCTGGCCCTGTGTCAGTGAGTGCTCTTCTCGGAGAGAATGCTGTGTTCTACTGTAATGGTAGTGGTGCTATAATCCAGTGGATAGTTGATGGAGTGTATGCAACTCATTCTAACATTACTGCACGAGGGATAGCTATATATACTGAGACATTGTCTGGGAACAAACTTCAATCCACTCTCACTGTACCAGCAACACTAGAGAATAATGGTACTACTGTACAGTGTGTGCTGTTTCCTGGTGGGGTGACCAGTGACAAAGCTACTCTGACTGTTCTTCATGGTAAGATAAATACATACACATCAGTGATTTAGAAGGTGACGTATAAATCTAGCACTCGCTCTCTCATTGTGCGCTCCTGGAGAGTTTCTCTTCAGCGCTCTTTGTTTCCCAACAGCCCTTTCTGTTCTTGTTCTAAGGAACAGTGTAAAATTATTCATTGTCTCGCCACAATTATTACAGTACTGTGGATGTGTAATAGTCGAGGGAGTTGATGGTGGTTAGTGGTTGCTACTAAAGTATGCATATTGATATCTTGGTTTCTGATTGTGTGCACAAGGCGCTGAATGAATCGATTTTGTGTGGGAATGTAGTACGGCATGGCGTTTCAAGCAGACCGCAGACTTGTTCTCCTGCGGCAAAACAGTGTATGTCTGCTTGAACATGGTGGAAGGGTGTATTGATATCATCTATAAGTTTTCTCTGCTTGTTGCAGGTATTGCTCAAGTTACGAATGTCAGATTAAACCCTTCATTCAACTCTCTACTGTGGGATCATGCTGCTGGTAGTGGTATAATGTATCGAGTGATTCTGTTGAATAGCAATATTGGTCAACTGATAGTCAATGAAACCACCTCTACCACACACCTCTCACTACCTACCCTCCAGTTGTGTCAGTATTACACAGCTAATGTGACTGCATTCACAGCTGAACTGCACAGTGATACTGTTGTTACTGAAGTGAGAGTACCAGGAGGTGAGTGAGTGGGTGTATGCTGTAAATATTATGCAACCATGCTTGTTTCCCCATACAGAGTACTATGACCTGGACATCTTGTCAAGTAAAGTAGTAGTCTTCAATAACACTCACAGTAGAGTTTCTTTCACTGTCAATATACAAGAGGTGAGAAGATTAGTACAATATGCGCTATACATATCCTCAATGTATTATTGTAGCGGAGTGTTCTTATCTGTCCTGAGCAGAAAATATTACCTGACACTTATCCATTGTCCAATTTTTCTGACAAAACCACTCACTCTGAAGTTGCTATAACACAACCAGGAGTGATCGACTTTAATGTTCTGATAGAAAGCAGCTGCCATTGTGCAGCAGAATTTGTGATAGTTGCTAGCGACAGGGACGTTGAGATGGAAACAGTGTTCTTCAGTAAGTCACTAGTACATGTGGTTTAGTGTGTATACTATATCTAATCATAGGTACTTTTATGATCCAAAGCTGCAATGTGACCACACCCAACCACACCTCCATTCTAGTGGTCTGCACTCTTGCTATTAATTCAAACGTTTCAGGACTTGTGGTGGTTGAAAATGAGAGAACTAATGAGACGCTGAAGAAACCATTGTCACAAACCAGATCAGTTATCTTCACTGGTCTAGAACCAGGAGTGCGGTATAGAGTGCGTGCTTACGATGACGCCAGTTCTTCTACTGCTGCATATGAGCAGTCTCTGTTTTTAAACAATATTATACCTAGTCCATCTTGTCTCAAGTCATCCACAATATTCCCAACAGGTATACAACTGTGTTGTTCAAATGCTGTAGCTTGCTTCGTGTATAGAAACAAGATTGTTATCAAGTTCTCTCAGTGTGTTGAGCAACAATGTCTCACCATCTGTGATGCCCATGCCAACAACAGGTATTGCAGTAGTTTATATAATATTATCATTGTTGTGCTTATCTAGTCGCTGGAGTATCAATACCAGTACTTGTGTCTGTGGTAGTTATTGTCGTCATGGTGATCAGCATGAAGATAGTGATTGTTGCTCTCATTATAATATGCTCACGCAGGAAGAGTGATAGACTAAGTGAGTGGAATAGTACATGTACAGGTCCGTAAAACTTATAATTATGATACATGAAATGCTGACTGATCTGAATAAAAAATTTGTTTGTGATTCAAAATTAATATCGTACATAACTGCATTTATAAACTATTTCAATAGCATAATATTTTTCTATCATCATTCGATAACACATTATGTGTGTGTGACCTTAATTGTAGAATGTGGTATAACTAAAAGCATAATGCTGTATACAAATAAAGTATTAAGTCAGTTGATTATTACTGATCAATCTTTATAGCAATGCAGTCGAGAGAGGATGAACACAAGGAAATGGAGGACAGGTTCGTGCATCATAACATTGAGCTACACCTCTAGTATAGTTGCCTTAGTTGCATGTGTGACGAGTACGTAATAACTATGCCGTCACTGAAGTTATGTTCTCATGACCTCTCATTGTAGGTATACAGAACTGAAGATTACTCAACAGGTGAGACAATGCATAATGCTACATCACACCATTTTACTGAGCATAGATCAACAAACTTTTTTTTTCAACCCTGGCGTCTACATGAAATTTAATAGTGCCCTCAACCTGTGCTTGTAAAAATTAACTAAAAATTCGGTTTGTGTAAAAATTAACAAATTTTTAATTTTTCTTCTACACATTCATTATATAATTTTGTTAATTAATATCAGCTCAACTCTTTACATTGCTATCGCTCACTCACTACGGCACTATAGACGAGAAAGGAACCAGTCTATGCCGATATTCAGCATGACTCCTCTGATCCAGCACCAGCCGTCCCTTTACCACTAGAGCCAGTACAGTATGCTACTATCACTGCAACAGTATAGAGGGTTAGTCACTGAGTATAATGTTTGTTATTGTATACTTCCTGTTTAGATCAAAGACACCGCCCATGCGTTAAATCTGCTAGCGCACTCTCCAGCAAAACCACAGTGCATTATCAAAAATAATGCACTGCAGTTTCCCATTGAAAAGCAATGGGAAGAGAGTGTCCAGTGCGATATCAGAAATAATGCGCTGGCGGTGGTTTGTTTGATCAGACCACACTTCCTGTCAGCGTTTTTATACCATCACATGCTCCCAATACTAGTGGGTACAAATTAATCAAATTCATAATAAACAAACAGCTTGACTTAAAAATCCAACACAATTCTGCAGTTGTCCAGAGAACAAGTTTGACAGACCAACAGGAACGCTTGGAAGTAGAAGTAGGACTTGACATACGATACAGACCATACAGAAAGATTTCGGAGGATAGCGCTTCCTGTTCTCTTGCCTAGTTTCCAAAATAAACTTGCACAACCATTTACTAACTATCACAGGATCATTATAGTGAAGTAGGTCTCCTGGCACCGTTCAGAAGAAGTTGCCTTACCGGTTTCCATAATCCATTTATCAAAATTTTCTCAAGCCCCACGCGTTCACTCTAGACGTGTTCTCTGGATCAACTCCCTCGGCAGCCTTATCACATCTGCGTCAGAAGCGACTACAAATCGAGAACTGGGAGCCAATTCCGTCTTCTTTCGTCGTAATGATAGAGATTGACGGAGCTTTTAGCAGCAGGGCTACCTGTACCTTCAGCCATCTTGAAACGAACACATGGGATTCGCGCATGCACATTGATCTAAACAGAAAGGCACAATAAAACAATTAACGTATGGTTCCTTCGTGCATTATCGGATTTATCCGCCCTCGTGCGCTATTTTTACCTACTCGACCGGAAGCTCGTGCGGATAAATCCGATAATGCACTCGGAACCATACGTTAACTATTACATAATAATTATTACCATGTTTTGAAAGTGTTGTTGATCATAACAGTTCTGTATTTTGAGTAATTGCTGTTGACCTTTTAACCTCTGTGTATTAGAGGTCATTTTTAACAGTGTGGATTATTTTTGTCATAATTATTATGCTTGAGAGACTTTCATGCCTTTTTGATCTATAAAAGAATCCATTTATCTATAAAAATCTACAATAATTCTCTGAAGCATTAGTCCTGTCGCCCGTGTATAAATTACCAATTTCATTCTATTATTTGCTGTACTTGACTACTCACTGTACAATGTATGTTTAAAGTGCTTTATAACACACAGAGTGATATAGTGGACATGGACTGAACTCAGTGTTCTCCAGAAACAGTAATATCAAGTCGAACTAACTATATGCTTTGCAGGTGTTGTATTATAAGTAATTATCAGTGAAGTTGTTATAACAAAATAATTATTATTACAAGAGTACATTTTGTGTGAGTGAGTAGGTTCGATCAATGCGTGGGAGGAGAGGCTGATTCAGTACGAGACAAGAAGAGCTTGAGATGTGATGATAACCGGTTAACTCGCAGCAAATAATACAGCATATCAAAATTAGAGTCAGTAAGTCTTTGTCCAACAGCGCTGGAACTGGATTTAATACAGTGCAGTCGATAGCTAAGTTACGAGCCCCACCCACGTTCATTGGGCGTGGCTAAGATTCGTTTTCTCTGAATCGGAGTAGGCTTAGCTCAATATGTTCATCCTCGTCATCGTTCTGTATCTCAGCATCATGTTACCAGCAGCAGCTGCTGAACCTGATTGTAAGTCTCACTACAGATACATGAGCAAGGCATATATAAATTTTCTCTATAGCTGGCCCTGTGTCAGTGAGTGCTCTTATCGGAGAGAATGCTGTGTTCTACTGTAATGGTAGTGGTGTGATAATCCAGTGGATAGTTGATGGAGTGTATGCAACTCATTCTAACATTACTGCACGAGGGATAGCAATATATACTGAGACATTGTCTGGGAACACAATTCAATCCACTCTCACTGTACCAGCAACACTAGAGAATAATGGTACTACTGTACAGTGTGTGCTGTTTCCTGGTGAGCTGACCAGTGATAAAGCTAATCTGACTGTTCTTCATGGTGAGCAGTGCAGAGATGATAAGACTTTTACATACAACACATTTGATGATGGTCGCAAAATGAAATTAATATTTTCTGACTATTGACGTTGCTACAGGTATTGCTCAAGTTACAAATGTCAGATTAAACCCTTCATTCAACACACTACTGTGGGATCATGCTGCTGGTAGTGATATAATGTATCGAGTGGATCAGACTAATAGTCAACTGATAGTCAATGAAACCACCTCTACCACAAACCTCTCACTACCTACCCTCCGGTTGTGTCAGTATTACACAGCTAATGTGACTGCATTCACAGCTGAACTACACAGTGATACTGTTGTTACTGAACTGAGAGTACCAGGAGGTGAGTGGGTGTGTCATGCGATAAATAAAACATTATGCAACCATGTTTGTTGGTGTACACAGAGTACTATGACCTGGACATCTTGTCAAGTAAAGTAGTCGTCTTCAATACCACTCACTGTAGAGTTACTTTCACTATCAATATACAAGAGGTGAGAAGATTAGAACAATACACTATACATAATTATCCTTAATGTATTAAATTTTTATTGTAGCGGAGTGTTCTTACCTGTCCTGAGCAGAAAATATTTCCTGAAACGTATCCATTGTCCAATATTTCTGACAAAACTCCACACTCTGAAGTTGCTATTACACAACCAGGAGTGATCAACTATACTGTTGTGATTGAAAACAGCTGCCATTGTGCAGCAGAATTTGTAATAGTTGCCAATGACAGGGACGTTGAGATGGAAACAGTGTTCTTCAGTAAGTCACTAGTACATGTGGTTTGGTATCTACTTAAACTTTAGGTACTTACAGGATTCAAATTTGTGAAGTGACCACACCCAACCACACCTCTATTCTAGTGAAATGTATTTTCGCAATTAATTCAAACATTTCAGGACTTGTGGTGGTGAAAAATGAGAGAACTAATGAGACGCTGAAGAAACCATTGTCACAAACCAGATCAGTTATCTTCACTGGTTTAGAACCAGGAGTGCAGTATAGAGTGCGTGCTTACGATGACGCCAGTTCTTCCACTGCTGCATATGAGCAGTCTCTGTTTTTAAATGGTATCATGATAGTGAAACCTAGTCCATCGGGTAATGTGTCGTCCACGATACTCTCAACAGGTAAGCAATGTAACATCAGTGTTTTTCAAATGCTTGTATGCATACATGTAGGTACGAAGTTGTATTCAAGATCAACTGACATGTTGAGCAACAGTGTTTCACCTAGCATGTCACCTGTGGTACCCACATCAACAACAGGTATAGTATTTCAATACACAATTCATTAACTTATAAATTTTGTTTGCATACAGCCGTTACGCTTTCCATTCTAGTTTCTGCTCCAATTATTTTTATCATGGGAATCAGTGTTGTGGTGGTGACTATCATACTCATCGTTAAGTGTTCACGCAAGAAAAATAATAGACCAGGTGAGTGCACAGTACAATCAACAGTACATTAGGTTCAGTCAGGCTGTCCCTTGTGATAGGGAGGCTTGAGAGGTCACAAGGCTGAGAGGTATGTACTTCGTGACCTGATCTACACCAAAGCATGGATAATAATGTACTATCAGATTGTCGTGCATATAATTATTGCTGCATGTTTCAGTTATCCAAGCACTTATGGTCCCTGCATGCTACGTATAATACAGTTTGTCTTTACCATGTAGAACACTTTTTATACGCAAGTACACATGCATGTTTAACATCACCTATTGTTGATAAAATATGGACCAGCCTGAGCTAAGCTTTGTTGCTATACTTGATTATACTGTTACTATTTGTGATCTGATCGCATTTTGTATCTGATCACGTCAGGTGCTGAAGGTGTAGTTGATCATGTTCCAGTTGATGACAATCCTGCTTACATCACAATGAAGAGGATCACCTTGAACAAGAACACTGCTTATGAGACTGTTAATATAACCAGTCATGATTATGAGACTGTTAATATAACCAGTCACAATTATGAGACTGTTAGTAAATAATTATTAACCAATGAAAGTTTGGATGTTATACCATACGGAATAGTGCTAATAATGGAATCACATCAGTAAACCATTATTGTCTTAATGACATGCAGTGTTTCATTAATTTTAGCAATGATAATGACATATACATGTACGTTCACCTAATAGAACCATTATGATAATGCGTCACAAGTTCACATTTGAAAGCTTATTAATTTTTACAGTGTGATTTACATATTACAACCAGAACGAGAGAGGATTATGTTAAACTGACAATTATCAACTTAAAAGAAAAGAATCGGCATGAGCCTGAGAAAGGGTTGAGGAATCTATACATGCATGTAGTTGATTGAGAAGAGGGTTGTTAATGTTCTCTTTTACAGACTGCATGGGCTCCAGTACCAGAAAGCTGCACGAGTGCATGTGAGAGTGTCACAACATGTACAATGCATTACATTTAAATGACATACTACAGTAGACACAATGATTTTCAAGCACAGAGTTATACTTACTGACTTGACTTCCATGAGCAGCGACTTGTGTATGCTAGTGCTTATAGTTATACTTATTTCTGAAAGGTCAAAGACCTCTGATGCATCATAGTGTTGATAATCATAATGTCATGATGTTATACCATACGAAATAGTGCTAATAATGGAATCACATCAGTAAACCATTATTGTCTTAATGACATGCAGTGTTTCATTAATTTTAGCAATGATAATGACATAACATGTACGTTCACCTAATAGACTCAAATTATACACACCATGCATATTCACAATCAAAAAAAACAGACAAAATGCTTGAATTCATGTGACTTACAATAACTACAAATTATTATCTGCTTCGCTAGATATATATAGCTATTGAAGCTATGAAAAATCTCAGTATTACCATGCCAAGCAGCATCTAATTGGTGAAACGAAGTCATTTTCGTAACACTATTTGGATTCTGAAGAACAATAATGTCATTATCATTGCTGTACTGTCTACTGACTTGATAAGATCGAGTTTGAACCCAGAAGAGATTCAGACTCGAAGAAGAGAGAATAACTTACCGGGAAGAGCATCATGACAGCATAAAGGCCCTCAAATCATGCAAAGACCGACTGATTACTTAACAAGTATACATGGCTAAAGGGAGCCTTCTATATTTATAGCAGGCATCAAATGCAAAATACCAAACAGATAGAGAGCAATAGAAATTGGGTCCTATAGCATAAACTCAGTGCTCCTACGCATGCATGCAAAAGTCCTCAGAGTCCTAGAGAGAAGAGAAAACAATCAATGCAGCTTACATTCTCAAGACAACAGCAGTACACCTGTGATTATGAAGGAGAGAGAGCATGCAGGTATCAGCCACAATGAATAAGCCGCTTGATAGCAAAGAACCATATGCTTAAATGGAAATCTGCTCTCCAGCTGAGCATGCAGCCAGGATGCTTCATTTTTAACTCTTATTATCTTAAGGTGCATCACTAAACCGTTTCAAAATGTGATTCATACTTCATGACCAAATTATAGCGATATTCAACTTTTGGTTGTATTAGCCCACTTAGGACTATATTAGTCAAGGAATACAATAAGTATATGTTATACCATGCCTACCCGTGGTGAATCACGAATACACGAAGCAATAACTATTAATCCCTAGGGATTAATGGTTATTGCTGAGTGTATTCATGATACACCACAGGTAGGCATGGTATAACTGACTTGTATCATGGCAACCACAAGGCCCACTGATGTCTGTAGGTTTCTATAGGATAAATAAGGGCGGCTTGCACACTCTTTATAGTTTACTGGTGAGGTTAACTCGCAACTCTCAACCCTTCCTATTTTTCTCTCTGGAAGGTAGATCATTTCTATGATCTTTTTTTGCCCAGTGGGAGTCATGTGACTTCCTGTGGAATATCCAGATATACCACAGGAAATCACATGATAAACCGTGAAATATCTAGTTATTCCACAGGAAATCATGTGACTTTCCATGGTATATCTGAAATACACCACTGGCAGTGCCTTTGAAAATAAGGCTTCCCATGGTACAAAGTAACATGTTGAACAACATGTTATTATATGTTGTACATTGTATGCATGTTGAGTAGCATGTTACTCAACATGTAATATAACATGTTGTTCTAGTGTGATGATGTATGTTCATAGAGGAAATTAGTGCACCAGTCAAGTTGCCATGCCTCACATAATGTATTATAGTAAATCCCTGACCTGTACTGCATGTTCAACAGAAAATGCTACGATTCTAGGCATTGAAAATACAGGCTGCATGGTTGGTATGAAAACGCACCATTTGTAATACTGCTGTCTAAACAACCCAGGAAATTGAACTCATTTTGACTTGATCCAGTTTCTGATCATCGATATCAATTAATCTAATAATTCATCCGGCCCTCTAAACAATGCACTTTGCATGTATGAAGTGGTCTTTGTTCTGTTTGTAAATACTGCTTCACTGACACACCTGTTTGGACAATCTCCACAATTAATTTGGTTGTACCAAATACCTATTGTACATAATTATAGTACATGAGAAATACTTTAGCCACAGTATTGGAGTTGCGTGATCATGAGGTGCAGCATACATGTACAACTATTATTGACAGCAATATAGACCATAGTGCAGTCTTGTCAATGCATGCCTGCATGATGATAATTCTATTCATCATTTTTCGATTACAGTGGTTTGAAGAGGGGTTGTGGTAAAACCAGGAATGAGGGAACGGAGAATGAGGAACGGGGAACGAGAAACGACGGAGAAATTCGGAGCATAAGCAAAAGTTGCAGCCCACCAATCCCACTCTGCTGAAAATGCACATCAGAATACTAGGTCGCCCAGAATATTGGGCGCGTTAGGTTGGCATACTTCCCGACGATCTTTAGCTAGGGCCGAAGGCCCGGTTTAGGACGACCCTCCCAACTTTGCGCAGTTAGGAGAAGGTTTTTAAGGTCTTGGGTACGGGTTTAGTGCGAGACCACGCCCACTCAATGCATATTCCTCGTTCCCCGTTCCCCATTCCCCGTTCCCTCATTCCTGGTTTACCAATACCGTACCCTTTGAAGAGATGCCACAGTCAAAGCGGAAGTAATACGTTGACCAATCAAACACGGCTGGTCACGTGCTGGCCTGAATTGAAGAGCGTGTTTGCGTAAGACGTGTTACTTCCGCTGTGACATGGCTCTCTTCACGTACAGCGTATTGTCGTAATGTACCGTACGTACCCTCAGTGTTTCTGCGCTCAACGCAGCGAGATCGCGTTTGGAATGTTCTCATTGCTACATGTAGTTGTTGTCCTCTACCAGCTAGTGACCACGTTTGCCAGTACGTGCGGGTTTCTCATTACCGACCAGTTTTTACTGTTGTTTTTTTTTTCTAATCTCTAGCACTCACAGGAGGACCGGTGTCAGTCAGTGCTCTAGTGGAGGAGGATGCTCTGTTCCACTGTACTGGTGCTGGTGCTAATATAGCGTGGATAGTGGATGGACTACTGGAAAATGAAGCTTCTATTATTCAACGAGGAATCTCTTCTGTTATAGTATCATTGTCAGGCACAGTACAGTCCACTCTCACTGTACCAGCAATACTAATGAACAATGGCACTACTGTACAGTGTGTGATCTATCCTAGTTCAGTTATCAGCAACAACGCTACACTGACTATTTTACCAAGTGAGCCGTTGAATACATAGAGCAGTATTATAAACTATGCCAATATTGTACATGTACTGTGTTACAGGTATTGGTCCAGTTGTCAATGTGAGGTTCACTGATTCATTCAGTGATGTACTGTGGGATCCTCCAGCAACTGCTGGTGTACTCAGTGGTCTCATGTATCGAGTGATTGTGATGAACAATAACACTGGTCAAGTGATTGTCAGTGACACTACCAACAACACACACATACCACTACCAGTTCTTCAGCTGTGTCAGTACTACACAGCTAATGTGACAGCATTCTCATCTCAGCATCATAGTGATAGTGTCATTACAGGACAGAGAATACCAGGAGGTGAATGAATAACTTCCACTACTGTTTCATTTTCCGCACTGTACGTACTCAATGCTATATAGAGTACTACCATTTGAGGGGTGTGTTACAGCGGCCTGTGATGGTAATTAACTTCAACGCCACTCATTCTGCAGTTACTTTCAATATCACTATACAACAGGTACTAGTTTATCACTATGTTGATTTACCTTACACTGTTATCTCTCTGCTATACAATTTGTTTTAGCGAGGAGCTATTGTTTGTCCTGACCAAAAACTAATGTTAGAAACATATTCTACAGCAAACACTTCAGTTAATAGAACACTCACAGAGGTAGCTATAACACAACCTGGTGTCATGCAGTACACACTCTATGTTGAAAAGAGCTGTCATTGTATATCTGATATCATGATTGTTGCTGATGATAAAGTAGTATCTGATCGAATCGCAGTTCTATTCAGTAAGTCATGTTTATAATTTTTTGTTGCATTCCATCTCATACATCAGGTACATATGCAATACAAGACTGTGATGTATCCAGTGACACTAGCTCCATACTAGTGGAGTGTACATTTGCCATCAATTCAACAGCACCAGGGATTGTAGTGATACAAGATGACCAGAGTCAATATACCATCAACAAGACACTGCAGAGACTGTTGCAGGATAGTGATAAAGGATCTGTCAACATTACTGGTCTACCAGCAGGAGAGTATAGTGTGAGAGTGTATGACAACAGTCCAGCTACTGACAGCACTAGTGCTGCATATCAACATTCTCAGTTAATACACATCATAGTTACTTCATCACAAGCTATGCTATCTACGATATTCCCATCTGGTAAGCTGAATTAATTATTTATATATTATTACTAAAAAGTATTTTAGTTTCTTTTCCTACCTAAAGGCTCCTATACATGTGACCAGCATATAACTCCATCTGTTGTACTGACCACCAGCATCATGGCTAGTGTAGTGGTCGTGTCGGAAGGTACAATAGTTGTGTGTGCAAGCTTGTAAAGGTTGATTTCACATTGCACAGCAAACGTTGCAGGTGTGGTCTCGATTGGAGCAGGTGTAACAATCCTCGTGATTGCTGGATGCGCTATTCTATTTATAACAGTAGCAGTTTTTATAGCTCGCAGAAAAACTGGACTAGGTAATTGATCATAATTGCATTAGCTAGCACACTGCTAATGGACCAGGTCAAAATCTCCTCACCAAGCTGTGGAGAGTGATGATTAACTGTGTTTATTTATTATACAGTTACATTTTACTGGAGAAATGATGGAGATACTGAAGACAGGTAATGAATTGTAGCTGCTGTATTCATTACCATTGTGACTGTGTTTTGTTTTAGATATCAAATTCCCCCACATGTTGCACAAAAGGTAGATGATATGACACAATGTTGGTGTTGCATCACAATGGTTCTAGACACAATGAACTATAATCACATTATTGAGTGTAGGTATTACCATAATCATAGAGCTTTATTTGTTATTCATAAGCTGAGGTCATTACATATGGTGCTCATGGGATATGCATGTGACAATAGCTTTGTGCATACTAGCAATAATTAAGTTAACATTACTGACCACAGTGTATAAGCAACATTGCCTTTGTTGGTATTAGAGAACAATGCTTTATATATCTCTCTTATAATTTATGACTAAAAAGCCAAGGAAGGAACCAGTGTATGCTGATATTCAGCATGACTCCACAGGACCAGCTGTCCCTCTACCACTAGACCCAGTACAGTATGCTACTGTTATGAAACAGGCTAGCACAACTGAAGTGGTGAGATGACTTTGGATACACACCGCAATATGCAGCAACACATAACACTGAATAATTGATATTAATATTGTTGTTTGATGCTTAAAATAACAGTTTATGTATCGATCTCATGACATTTATTTAAAGGCAAAAAGTATACAAAACTCAGGCTTTTTACTCTTTGCCGCTCTTGGCTAAAGAGTCAATGTAAAGTCTGGCTTTAGTGATGAACATAAGCTATACTGATAGTGCTGTCAGTGCTCTTATTTCTTATACAGAGTGATGAAACAGATAACAACTGATCTTGAACTCGAGGAACTAGAATACGTAATTGTGATGATCATGAATTGATTTTGATAAAGTCATTCTTTTTATAAAAATCAAAGAACAGTATATATCTCAATTCGTATATTCATAATTATTATCACACAATCATTATTTTATATTTTTCATTAATAGTAAAGTGCCTTTTGCGTTATAAAATTAATTTCAGCAGTCGGGTGTACATGTGTATGATCATAGATAATATCTATGGTATGATCAATGACAGCACATCATTGAATCACTGCAAGCTCATCAATATCACCATCATCAGGCACAGTGCAGTCCACTCTCACTGTACCAGCAACACTAGAGAACAATGGCACTACTGTACAGTGTATAGTGTTCCCTGGTTCAGTGACCAGCAACTATGCTACCCTCACAGTTCTTCCAGGTGAGCTGTGGCTGTACGTGGTCTCATGCTGAGTTATCAAACTCATGCATAAAATGTATTTATAGTGGTCATGAATAATTTTATTGCTTATGATTTTTCACGTATTGGTCCAGTTGTCAATGTGAGGTTCACTGATACATACAGTGCTGTACTGTGGGATCCTCCAGCAACTGCATGCTGGTGTACTCGGTGGTCTCTCCTATATAGTGATTGTGATGAACAGCAACACTGGTCAAGTGATTGTCAGTGATACTACCAACAGCACTAACTATCCACTACCTGGTGCTCCCGCACCATGTCAGTACTACACAGCTAATGTGACTGCATTCTCATCTGAACATCAAGGGGATAGTGTAAGTACTGAGATACCAGTATCAGCTGGAGGTGAGTGATGTGCAGACCCCATGTGACTAAAAGCCTTTCCCTCGTACAGAGCACTATGGCCTGGATAGTGTGTCAGATGCTTTAGTAGTCGTCTACAATACCACTCACTGCGCTGTTAGTTTCCATATTGATATCAAAGAAGTGAGAATTCTTACATGCCCAGTGTTAAATAATTGAGTGGTGATTGCCCAGACTATATAATTATTATGCAACCATATTATAGATATTGATATTATAACATTTTCTGATGCAACTGCATGTTGAACATTCTTTAAAATATCATGAGTTCCTAGACACATGCAATGATTATCATTATACTGTAATGAATATCATTATTAATATCCTGTTTGCATTGTAGAGGAGCCACATTGTTTGCCCTGATCAGGAACTGTTTTTGTAACGTATTCCAAAACAAACCCTTCAGATAGAACCACTCACCCTGTTGCAGCTACAACACATTCTGGTGTGATGCAGTACACAATATATGTTGAACAGAGCTGTCATTGTTTAGCTGATATTATGATCGATGGACAAGTTAAGATGGAAACAGTGTTCTTCAGTAAGTTACTGTTGACGCATTATTTTTGTGTATGAAGTGATCTGCTACAGGCTCCTACAATGTTCAAGACTGTAATGTATCCAGTGACACTAGCTCCATACTAGTGGAGTGTACATTTGCCATCAATTCAACAGCACCAGGGATTGTAGTGATACAAGATGACCAGAGTCAATATACCATCAACAAGACACTGCAGAGACTGCTGCAGGATAGTGATAAAGGATCTGTCAACATTACTGGTCTACCAGCAGGAGAGTATAGTGTGAGAGTGTATGACAACAGTCCAGCTACTGACAGCACTAGTGCTGCATATCAGCATTCTCAGTTAATACACATCATCAATCCAAGGCCAAGCTCGATCTCATCATACATTATTCCATCCACTACAGCATCTTCATCAGGCAAATGTATAAGAAACTCAGTCATGTTATTTTCAAAACATTTGCTCTTTTAGCTACAGATTCGAATTCCTTGAATGTTAATGCAGTTCTGAGCAACAGTGTCACATCAGTGCCAACACGTATAATAATGATAGTATTACTGTATGTTAAGTTTAATTTTTCTGTACACAGATGACGGACTTACTATTGGAGTAGTTATGGGGGGCATAGTATTCATCATTATGGTAATATCTGCTGCCATACTCATAGCAGTGCTAGTCTTGCTTATTATTCTACATTTTATCAAAGGTGGTTAAATTTTGCTAAAGCCACTGGCTAAAGCTATATTGAATTGTTAATGATGTTCATGATTTTATTCTCAACACAGTTGCAATTTTAACAAACTATAGTTATGAAAGCAAGAAAAACAGGTTAGCACATTAACTAAAGCTGATGCTTGTACTATAAGCTTTGTCTTTCATAGATACCAGCCGTTAGTTTGTAATCAAAACATTTTGGTAAGAATTTTGCATGAAATACATCAAACACAGCTTTGGATATTACCGTGTTACTATTATATAGCGGGTACTAATTTTAGTGAATTTAGCAATGACATCACAATCGCTAAAAAATAGTACACACCAAATTGTGTTGTATTACATGTACATAGTTTAGAAATTTTAAGGAAACGCTAAAAGCAAAATTCAAAGGTTTTGCAAAAATTTAATCGCTAAATTTTGTACCCGCCAATAATATAGTTACCTTAAATATAAAATTATAATAAACAATGATGTAATCATAACTATACTCATAACACTGCAAGGATTCTGACGAACCAGTTGTCATTGTGCATGGACGATCTGCTATCTACCACCTCTGAAACATTATACCACTGTCAAGATTCGGAAGACGCAGAAATTAATTACAATAAAGACTGACTCATTACATCATAGATATTAATAATAGAGTCTCTTTAGTATCACATACACAACAGTAACTTGCTTCATAACCAACTCAAATTCACTCACATAACTCACATTCATCAGTTATTGCAACATTGAATGATGTAATACATGCTGCTTAATTATTCATTGCTGACTCATCTTTTTATGAATAACGTCATGTAACAATAATAATCATGAGCACTATTAACATCAAGTCATAGAATGTTGAGAACTTATGTTAGAGGCAAGCGATCATTAAGATGCATAGTAGCTATCAGATAACGAAACTGATCGTGAAAATCAATTTGCCTTGTACAAAAGGTGTGAAATTTTCTTCTGATCACAGTTTTCTCATTGCAAGGAAGATTATTGATTATTACAAAATAATCAGTAACTGATTTCGGGTGAATGAAAAAATAATAATAAAGAGTTATGAAGATCTAGTGGTACTAGGAGGTGTAGCGGTTGATGGTGGTTGCTGTCCTGGTAGAATGATGGGCATCAGACCAGCAGGGTAACTAGCATGGTACTGAGCGGCTGCTGCAGGAGGTAAAGAGATGGGCATAAATGAGCCGGGAGGCAAGAACTGCCCTTGAGGAAGAACACTGAAGTACGGAGAAGGCATGAAAGCAGACTGGCTGGTTAGAGACTGAGGGAGTGATGAGACGGCAGGAGCTAGAGAAATTGAGACAGCTGGAGACGAACTAGTCCTGATGACCGGAACATGCATATTATAACCAGGTACTGGAATAGGAACGGGGACACTACTAGTGCTGGTAGCTGGGACATGGGAACCGGTCCCAACTACACTGGTGCTAGGTATTGGAACAGGTACTGGAATAGGAACACTACTAGTGCTGGTTGCTGCGACATGGGAACCGGTCCAGACTACACTAGAGCTAGGTATCGGAACAGGTACTAGACTGGGGATGGCCATAGGGACACCACCAGTGGTGGTTACTGGAGCATGGGAATCAGTCCTTGGAACAGGCACATGAGAGCTAGTACTTGTACTGGTTACAGGTATACTAGAGGGTGTGGTTTGAGTAGTGGGTGTGGCAGTAGTGTCTGAGGGCGTGGCGGTAGTAGACGATGTAGCTATGGAAGAGGTGGGGCCTGTGTTGCTGTTGCTGTCCTTCTCGGTGGAGTCGTGGTAAGCGGCATCCATTGTCTCGAGCTTTCCTTGCTTAAGCTTCATTTTGTCTCTCAGTTCCTTCAACTCGTAGAAGAACTTGAGCTTGTCCACACGGCGAGGATGAGAGGCAGCTCGACCAGAGGTAGACGGCATCACATACACAACCTATAGAAATACATCAAAGATTGAGACTACATGTAGGTACCGAAGTTTAGCGGGAGGAAACTTTGGCGAATCGTCAAGCATTTGCCAAAATAAAATTTGCCAAAAAATCTGCTTTTTCTATTGCAGTAATACGTGAGCCAGGCACATGATGCCAAAATTAAATTCGCCAAAATGCAAAATCTGGGTCATTCGCCAAAATTTTGACCCTCCAAAATTACCCGCTATACGGTATAATATTTGGTGAGTTATAAGTACGTAATAGTTAATGCGGGGTGACAGTAATACATGATACACAGATTAGTAACAGTATCTAAGATAAATAAGTATTACTCAAGCTATTAATCTTAACTGAGGCCCAGCCATTATCGTTTTTTAAATACATACAGAGTGTTACAATGTAGCTATGTGAAGAGGCTTATGAACTGATGCTTTTAGCTAACAAAACTTTTATTGATTCCAGATTTGCAGTTTCTGACATTTAAAAATGATTCTTTAGGTTAGATTTGCACAGTAATTTTTTGCTATACAGTAGCCACATAAATGCATATATTTGGCAGATGAACTGCTGAAGCCCGCCATACCGCAGATAAACTCACTGTATCTGTTCCAGGTAGTGGTTTGTCTTGTACTCCAACCTCACATTTACCACCTTGGAAGATCTCATAGATACCTGAGAGAGAGTAAAGAAATGAGTGAGTGGGTTAGTGAGTGAGTGAGTGAGTGAGTTGTTGAGTGAGTGAGTGAGTGAGTGAGTGAGTGAGTGAGTAAGTGAGTGAGTTAGTGAATGAATGAGTGAGTGAACGAGTGAGTGAGTGAACGAGTGAGTGAGTGAACGAGTGAGTGAATGAGTAAGTCAATGAGCTACCAAGCAGTGAATATAAGTAAAACAGTAGTTATATGAACTTGAAAAAAGCTGAAACTGAGTGACTAGGTGAGGTACCTTTTCCATTGAAGCAAGCTACTAGTGGTTTGAGCTCTTTCATTCTCTCACACATCACCGCCGACCACTCCTTGATCTCCTTCCTGTGAGGAACATAACAGTGATTGACATTAGAAAAAATTTCAAAAAATTCATTAAAAAAAAAATTCGTAAAAATGAACACACACTACAAAAGCCTGTGAGACAGTAAATAATGTCTTGACTTGAAATTATAAACTGGGATATGAATTTCAGTGCACGAGAGTGTTTGAGAATGTGTGTGAGAGTGTGTGTTTGTGTGTGAGAGAGAGTGTGTGTGAGTGTGCGAGAGAGAGTGTGAGTGTGACAGACCTAGTCAAGTCATTACTAGATCGTGTTGTCCTGGGCACTATATTAGTGAACCCTATCCCATAGTCGAGACACTCAGCGTCCTCCTTGTAGCCCATCTTACGAGGAATGAGACCAGACTCGTACATACAGGGCCCTAGAGGGAGAGACAACACAACAACAATGGTGGTAACCCTATAGCGTGCACACACATACTTATTCATTCACAGTGCACTAGGAAGAAATGGAAATGGTAAGGTAATCTTTCATTTGAAATGGTGAAATAATAAGGCATAAATAGTTGTGTAAAGTGTATTCCTCTAAAATGCGTTGAGTTATTTTTCTGGTCGAGACTCAGGACACACCCAAAAAAACTAAAAATAAATAATTAATAATAATTAATGCTACCGAGTCCATTGTAAATTAGGGTACATAGCAACAGCTAACAACAATGTATGAATGAAAGAAAGAGGCATGGTTACCACACCCACTGCAGTCTTTCACTCAATCATTTATGTACCTCTATTATTTACAGCACAGCCACACATACACGACAGTACTGCCTTATTCTAGAGGAGGAGGTAGCCTGCCGAGTGACTATCGAACAGTTTGTATGCTACAGGTACTACGGTAGTGTTGATCGAAAATTTACTTCGCTGTAGACAGTACTCCAATGCCGAGTGAAAATTTAATTCCCAGGAGTCTTCCTGCAATTTATCTCGTAATAATTTCTCTGAGTTTTTCAGCTGCTTTGATAATGGACTGCCTGTGTCATAAGTGGTTGGACCCTCATAACAAAACTGGCAATACCATCAAGCTTATCTATCAAGTGCTCAACTTAGTTTTCTCAATCCGCTCACATAGCTGGCAGTTGATCGGCTTTGCCCACTCACTTTAACTGATCTTTTTCATTCACATTTTAGTAAGCAAATAGAAGAGGCTTGGGAAGAAGAGATACGGAAAGCTACATCATTATCATTATTTGATGCATGAATACATTATGGTGCACGCTTTTAATTTTTGGGTAATTTACCCATCGATTGATGCAAAAGTTTCAATTTTACTAACATGTGATCTACTAAAACTTACAGAAATGATTGTTGGCATTGCAGTAATGGTGACCCAGGTGTGCCGACAGCAAGCCGGGATTGATACCAATCTATAGAAAGACAACAGAAACACGTACGTCACCAACTGAGAAAAAAGGAATCGACGACAACTATGAAATGCATACTAGTGACATTAAAATATCATAATGGTTTACTGACAAACACTATCTCCAGTCCAGGCTTGAGGTGGTCTGGTAGGAACATCTCCATGATCTGTTCCTCTGTCATTCCTCCAAACCTCGAGTCCAATGGCTTCTTTTGTTTCTTCTTCGGGGTCCCGTCATCCTCGCTAGCCGAACCCTGCGCCTTCTGAGGCGAAGACAAAGGCGTGCCTTCACTGTTGGCGGCATCTTTGACTGCTTTGGGCTTGCGTCCGCGCTTCTTCCCCGTCGCTACTGGTTTCGGTGCAGTGGAAGACATCTTTTGTCTACGTTTGAAATTTCGCGGTTGATTGCGGTGTGTTCGGTTAATTAGATGTTGCCGTAATTGTCTATGTCCAATGACGTCACAATGTTTACGTGATCTCAGACTCGCACTCGCAGAGCTGTCTTGAGATCAGTGGGAAGACAAGTACCTGACAGGACGCCACTGGGACGGAGGGCCGGTGATCCAGAGACACGATCTAAAGGTAACCGACTCTACCTGAGGCTAATCATACCTCTTACTTTGTCTATGCTGTTCACTGGTCTTAGTAATTTTCATCAATAATTATTTTTATTTTTTTTTACTTTTTTAACTCACTCAAACTATTATTATTAGCTAAACAAGTGAACTAACAAAGAGAGAGAGAAGTCTAAGAGAGTGATCAAGATGTCGTCCCCGTCAGCAGGCAAGCGACGGATGGACATGGATGTAGTCAAACTGTGAGCTAGCTAGCTTCTCTCAAACACACTGTCTTTGCCTAGCTGTCCAACTGTGGTTGCATGTGATCATGGTAGTGGGTAGGTATTGCATGTTGTGGTGTACATGTACAATGAGAGCAATGTTCATCTGTTGCTGTTGTGTTCCTCACTGACTGCTAGTACATGTACATAGTTCCAAGAAAACATTACAATTATAGTACTTTAAGTGATACAAACAGGAATGGACTGGTAGTTAGAGATCAACAATATGAGCAACTGTACTTCTGTAACAGTTGGTTAGGTGATTTATTGCTATTTAG
>OZ024789.1:2117015-2126946 GCA_964017065.1 Haliclona indistincta
TTTTTGTTCTTCTCTCACATTTCTCTTGCAGTAGCTTTACAACACAATTATGTCCATCTTGTCTTTACAGTGATTATTTGTTTCTTCCTCAGACCGCGGTATGCCCTACTGGATGAGTGCACTAGTGCTGTCAGCATTGATGTAGAGGGCGCCATATTCCAAGCTGTTAAAACAGCGGGTATAACACTGTTCACTATTTCACATCGACCATCATTATGGTGAGCTAGATGACCAGTACTGTGTGTATGTAGAACGCACTCAGAACTACAGTCAATTTCACTTCCGTTGAAACTGCGTATTGCGTGTGTGCCGTGCATAGTATGCACGGCACTTATCTTACTAGGCATAGTATTGGTCCTATGGTATTCAAATGGCCGTTGACACAACTTCGGTATGCTGAAGGAGACACTATTACCTGAAATGTCATGCATCATGTTCACCCCACATGCACCAAGGAGCGTGCTTGGCAGTTGTGTCAATGTTTGTGGGGAATTGGAATCAGTCAAGTGTAGCCACTTTCCTCTGTGGTTATGACGTGTTTGTTTTCATGGAATAATAATTCCTAGTTGTCACTTTGAATAGTTTTCGTGGCACAAATTTTGAAACTCTTAAGTACTGCAAGTAGGAATTTCAGGACTGGGACAGGTAAAGTATGGTTGGGATCATGGAATACTGGGCATGGCATTTTCAATGGAAGTGGAATTGACTGTATAATTATTGTAGTCATAAAACCATCCTATAGTTATTCACACACACACACACACACACGCACACGCACGCACGCACGCACACACACACACACAGAAAAGTTCACTTTGTTTACATGTACAGTTATTATTTATCTTTCTTGGTATTTTAGTATAATTATTAATTTTTATGAATGTCTTCTGTGATGGCACCTTAATATTTGAGTGTGCATACATGTTACAGTACATCACAGCCAGATGTTATCATGTAGTACTACATGTACATGCAGTATGCACTTGGTTACCTGTAAAATCCCCTTCCTTTCTTTCTCCAGGCGTTTTCACACCCATTTGCTTCAGTTCGATGGCGAGGGTGGTTGGCGGCTAGAGAAGCTGGACTCAGCAACTAGACTAACATACAAGGAAGAAAAGGAGCGTCTCGAGGGGCAGCTAGCAGGCATACCAGAGACACAGGAAAGATTGAGAGAACTATGTGGTATACTAGGAGAGTCATCAGTACTGCTAGCAAACACTACCAAAACCACCTAGGAGCAACTCATTATTATTGATTATAGGGTATTTTAATTTCAAACAAAAAGTTTAGTAATTATCGGTACACACATACACAAATGATATGTATAGGAGAAGTGCACACTGTCTGGTCTGCTAGGGGGCAAAGATCTCTCTAGGGGCTCTGGAAATGGTTTGACAAATGAATCCTCCTCGTGCATTGGAAGGATTTGTTCAGTGACCGGGATCTGGGGAGCAAAGATCATAGAATCAATGCTACTTGACAAGGAAACTCGGCTTAGATCTGATAACACCAATGATGCGGATGAAGTGCGTTCTGGAGATCCCTCATCAGAACGTTGCTGAGGTCTCTGGTAGCTAAACACGTGGTCGTCAGTCTCAACAGTACCTCCTGTATCGACCGTAGGTAACGGCAAGATATATAATGCCACGAGCACAGCAAGTGTAATGAAACCAACAGCAACAGTGAAGCGATAGTTATTAGGGCTTCCATGACCAGAGTCCATAGTAGTAAACCCACGTACTACACAGTAATATACACATGGTCCATGCGTACACGCAAATACACGGCCAAACCTTGATAAGAGTAGATTGAATGAGCTGAAATAAGCTTGGGAGCCTGCACGTCAGCGTTTATAGTTGACTGTTTCAGCAGTGACCACTGAAACACGATCGGCAAAAAGCAACGTGTGGCTGTGTGCGACTCGAACTCAGCTAGGCTATAGCGCTAGGCGTGTCCAGCCACGCCCAGCTTATGTAAACTATAATTACTACATCAATAAACCATCATAATAAATAATTATTAATAACTACTACCTTATTTGGCAAATACATATCGAGAAAGGCTAGGGTTACTTGTAGTGTACAGGCATTTGTGCTTAGAGAAGACAGACAGGACTGGATGACCAGCACATCAAGTGGAGGGAATTCGTGCTGTTACTGACTAAGTGAGCTTGCATGTGGTGTAGGTATATTAATAATATGTACAATGCTTTGCCTGAGTGCAGGATTACCCTTCTATAAAGCAGGATTGCATGGTCAGTTTCTCAAAGACCCTGCCTGCAGAATTTGAGCTGGTTCATCTGCTTACAACTGCTACAGGTTAGGCTTATATATTATCATGGTCTGTAATATAAAGGAATGTCAGAGACTATGTCAATGTAGCAGTCTCTTATAGTGTTCGAATCCCGGCCCTGACATATTGAGTTGTTTCAGACATGCTTAGTTTACATGCCCTGACTCTTCCAGTGACCCACTTAGGGCAGAATAGCACTCAATCCACAAATGATGTAGCCAGGATTTGTTTATAGAGCATATGAAAGCAATGAATTATGTATGTGTTGACATCACAGTTAGTGAAGATAGTAGCATGTTGTAACACTGTGTTGCTGCTTTAGCTAGAGCAACACACTAGCTGACTCTGCTGGTGGATTGATTGTGTAGACAGTTCATTTGCTTATTGATGGATTGTGTAATGCAACACATCGGTTAAGGGGTTAAAATTGAAAAGACGTAATGTTTCTTTCCATCCATTTAACTTCGACAAAAAGTTGCCCTTCTAGACGAGATGACAATATTTTTGTTAAAGCTGCTATAATTATTCCAAGTATAATAGTCAAAGAAGGATTTAGCTGCTGATATGACTAATAAGTCACAGTTAAAAAACTGTTACAAGTTACAGCGGTTTTGCAATACTGTAACAGCGCGCGCATGCGTGTTCGTAACTCAGCTTGTGAGAAGATAACAGCTGTGTACACCGGCAGAGAAGTTATAGATAGAGTTAGTAGACGTCTACTACTTCCTTCCACCTTGATTTGAGCTGCCTAGCTGTCACAAGAGCGTAGTCCTCGTTCCTTTGATGTTTGATTGTTGCAAGGTCTTGGAAAACCAACATGTAGCCTCCAAACCCACAGTAGTAGACGCTAATGGTATTCACACTGAGTGAAACCAACCTATGATAGCTTACTATTTGGACAAAAGTGCCTGAACAAACACTAGTCTCGTCCCCAGACCACACCTCTTCCGCCTACTTCAGAGAGGGTCTGGTTGCTTTGGTCGATTTTCTTGGCTCCGGATGTAGATTTATCCTGGAATTTGTGGGATAGAATCTGATTGGTCAGAAGGCCAACTCTTACGTAATACAAACCACATCGATAGAATGATGGCGTCAGGGAAGTCAATCCCAGCAGAAATTCGTGTTTGCATGGCTATGGACTTTAGTGATGTAACAGTCTTTACTCCCTTCTCGAGATCTGCGAAGCAAGCTCTACAAGCAAAGGTAGGATCGTCAAAGTTCACGGTTTTCAACCCCAACATCATAGCGTAAACTTTGAAGTCATGTGAGCACTTATCTATCCTTCGTCGTCGTCGATATTTCTCTCCTCGATCGACGTCACATCTGCAGACCAAACATTGATGCTGTGTATTGCTCTGAGCCGCCATGTTTGGTTTTAATATTCATTGCGTTTTATTGCACGAGTATTACGTAACACTTGTCTAGCAAAATGCCAAGAAAATCGACCAAAGCAACCAGACCCTCTCTGAAGTAGGCGGAAGAGGTGTGGTCTGGGGACGAGACTAAACAAACACTTGTTTGACCTGACAAAATTAATGTCTAATCTCTAACCATTATAATTGTCACTGTGTCAGTCAGTATATAGGTTCTAGCACTATCTCACATGAACAGCACTAGCACAGCTAGAGGTGTCAGTCTTGATGTTCTGATCAAGAATATGTTCTTGTTCAGATCGTAACTTTGTAAGCAAGAGAGCATGATGTCTACAGAGCATACACAATAACTCTGTGATTATTAGTGCCGTGGTTATTCGTTCGTGATATAGAATGAGTGGGCTAGCTAGCTATGTGCTGTAGGGCTAGCTAGCTATGTGCTGTAGGGCTAGCTAGCTACGTGCTGTAGGGCTAGCTAGCTATGTGCTGTAGGGCTAGCTAGCTACGTGCTGTAGGGCTAGCTAGCTATGTGCTGTAGGGCTAGCTAGCTACGTGCTGTAGGGCTAGCTAGCTACGTGCTGTAGGGCTAGCTAGCTACGTGCTGTAGGGCTAGCTAGCTATGTGCTGTAGGGCTAGCTAGCTACGTGCTGTAGGGCTAGCTAGCTATGTGCTGTAGGGCTAGCTAGCTACGTGCTGTAGGGCTAGCTAGCTATGTGCTGTAGGGCTAGCTAGCTACGTGCTGTAGGGTTAGCTAGCTATGTGCTGTAGGGCTAGCTAGCTATGTGCTGTAGGGCTAGCTAGCTATGTGCTGTAGGGCTAGCTAGCTACGTGCTGTAGGGCTAGCTAGCTACGTGCTGTAGGGCTAGCTAGCTATGTGCTGTAGGGCTAGCTAGCTATGTGCTGTAGGGCTAGCTAGCTACGTGCTGTAGGGTTAGCTAGCTATGTGCTGTAGGGCTAGCTAGCTATGTGCTGTAGGGCTAGCTAGCTATGTGCTGTAGGGCTAGCTAGCTATGTGCTGTAGGGCTAGCTAGCTACGTGCTGTAGGGCTAGCTAGCTACGTGCTGTAGGGTTAGCTAGCTATGTGCTGTAGGGCTAGCTAGCTACGTGCTGTAGGGTTAGCTAGCTATGTGCTGTAGGGCTAGCTAGCTATGTGCTGTAGGGCTAGCTAGCTATGTGCTGTAGGGCTAGCTAGCTACGTGCTGTAGGGCTAGCTAGCTACGTGCTGTAGGGCTAGCTAGCTATGTGCTGTAGGGCTAGCTAGCTACGTGCTGTAGGGCTAGCTAGCTATGTGCTGTAGGACTAGCTAGCTACGTGCTGTAGGGCTAGCTAGCTACGTGCTGTAGGGCTAGCTAGCTATGTGCTGTAGGGCTAGCTAGCTATGTGCTGTAGGGCTAGCTAGCTACGTGCTGTAGGGCTAGCTAGCTACGTGCTGTAGGGCTAGCTAGCTACGTGCTGTAGGGCTAGCTAGCTACGTGCTGTAGGGCTAGCTAGCTACGTGCTGTAGGGTTAGCTAGCTATGTGCTGTAGGGTTAGCTAGCTACGTGCTGTAGGGTTAGCTAGCTACGTGCTGTAGGGCTAGCTAGCTATGTGCTGTAGGGCTAGCTAGCTACGTGCTGTAGGGCTAGCTAGCTATGTGCTGTAGGGCTAGCTAGCTACGTGCTGTAGGGCTAGCTAGCTATGTGCTGTAGGGCTAGCTAGCTATGTGCTGTAGGGCTAGCTAGCTACGTGCTGTAGGGCTAGCTAGCTACGTGCTGTAGGGTTAGCTAGCTATGTGCTGTAGGGCTAGCTAGCTACGTGCTGTAGGGTTAGCTAGCTATGTGCTGTAGGGCTAGCTAGCTATGTGCTGTAGGGCTAGCTAGCTATGTGCTGTAGGGCTAGCTAGCTACGTGCTGTAGGGCTAGCTAGCTACGTGCTGTAGGGCTAGCTAGCTATGTGCTGTAGGGCTAGCTAGCTACGTGCTGTAGGGCTAGCTAGCTATGTGCTGTAGGACTAGCTAGCTACGTGCTGTAGGGCTAGCTAGCTACGTGCTGTAGGGCTAGCTAGCTATGTGCTGTAGGGCTAGCTAGCTATGTGCTGTAGGGCTAGCTAGCTACGTGCTGTAGGGCTAGCTAGCTACGTGCTGTAGGGCTAGCTAGCTACGTGCTGTAGGGCTAGCTAGCTACGTGCTGTAGGGCTAGCTAGCTACGTGCTGTAGGGTTAGCTAGCTACGTGCTGTAGGGTTAGCTAGCTACGTGCTGTAGGGTTAGCTAGCTACGTGCTGTAGGGCTAGCTAGCTATGTGCTGTAGGGCTAGCTAGCTACGTGCTGTAGGGCTAGCTAGCTATGTGCTGTAGGGCTAGCTAGCTACGTGCTGTAGGGCTAGCTAGCTATGTGCTGTAGGGCTAGCTAGCTACGTGCTGTAGGGCTAGCTAGCTATGTGCTGTAGGGCTAGCTAGCTATGTGCTGTAGGGCTAGCTAGCTACGTGCTGTAGGGCTAGCTAGCTACGTGCTGTAGGGCTAGCTAGCTACGTGCTGTAGGGCTAGCTAGCTACGTGCTGTAGGGCTAGCTAGCTACGTGCTGTAGGGCTAGCTAGCTACGTGCTGTAGGGCTAGCTAGCTATGTGCTGTAGGGCTAGCTAGCTACGTGCTGTAGGGCTAGCTAGCTATGTGCTGTAGGGCTAGCTAGCTATGTGCTGTAGGGCTAGCTAGCTATGTGCTGTAGGGCTAGCTAGCTATGTGCTGTAGGGCTAGCTAGCTACGTGCTGTAGGGCTAGCTAGCTATGTGCTGTAGGGCTAGCTAGCTATGTGCTGTAGGGCTAGCTAGCTACGTGCTGTAGGGCTAGCTAGCTACGTGCTGTAGGGCTAGCTAGCTACGTGCTGTAGGGTTAGCTAGCTATGTGCTGTAGGGCTAGCTAGCTACGTGCTGTAGGGTTAGCTAGCTATGTGCTGTAGGGCTAGCTAGCTACGTGCTGTAGGGTTAGCTAGCTATGTGCTGTAGGGCTAGCTAGCTACGTGCTGTAGGGCTAGCTAGCTACGTGCTGTAGGGCTAGCTAGCTACGTGCTGTAGGGCTAGCTAGCTACGTGCTGTAGGGTTAGCTAGCTATGTGCTGTAGGGTTAGCTTAAACTACTCCTAGCTTCTAGTACGTGTTCCTTCTTTAGAGAATGGGGCATGCAATTTAAAGTTAATATCACACTACACATTGCTTCACTAAATATTTTTGTGCCAGTCCAACCTCACAGTAAAAATAATCATAATAAATCTAGAGCTAAGCCTGGAGGTCTGAGGTAATGTCAATAAGATACTAGTAGCGGTCGCTT
This sequence comes from Haliclona indistincta, assembly GCA_964017065.1. NCBI lineage: Eukaryota > Metazoa > Porifera > Demospongiae > Haplosclerida > Chalinidae > Haliclona > Haliclona indistincta. The sequence continues at coordinate 2,123,978 of OZ024789.1, forward strand.
GATAATTACTGGAAAGATTTGTCCAATGCCCAGGAACTACCTGTGATCACGTCACTGCGACACCCTATGAAACGATTTTCTATCAGTCGTTCGGTCATGTAGAACTGTTCATCGGTAGCTGATGTATGTGGGACATGACCAGTATCATGGAATAGTGCCGCCATAACTTGAGGAGTGCTTGATGGCTCTACACTGTGATCACGAGGACTTTTATCATGAGACTGAGCGAGAAAAGAGGGTAAGACATAGAGGATGAATCACAACCCCTTTTAGACTAGCAAAACCATACCTTGCTCTCGGGCTTGCTAGGTGGGACAACAGGCGATGTGTTACTAGGCATGCTAGGTGACGCCACTTGAGGCAATGTGTTACCAGGCGAAGACAGCTCCTTGCTGACAGTTTGCTTGAGCTGAGGTGGACAGCCATTCTCTACTATTGTGCTAAGAGGTACCCTGTGTGAGAACATAATGAGATAACGAGGTGACCATATCCCTCGCCATATCCACCACATGCACCACAGACCACGTGCGTGCTGTTTACTAGTCAATTTACCGTTGGCTTTTATTCACTGGTCGGATCGTTGGCTCTTTTCTCTTAAAACTGTCCGTCGCCTCCATGTTCTCGACAGCGGGGCTAGCCATGATGACCAAGCTGAGGCAGTAGCACACACGCACGAGCGGAGCTGGAGAAGAACGAAGGGGGCGGGGCGTTACCACTCTGGGCGTGGCCGTAAAGCCACGTGCATGCGTCTAGCACGAACTTGCATGACTTGTTCCAGGTTTATACCGAGGCAGCTTGATAGAACAACCTATTTCTCTCTCTCTATAGTTCAGATCGTTCAGTGAAAGGATAGCTAACATGAGGATAAGGTCATACGCATCAATCGGCCATTTTCCACAGAGAGGTGAATGCTACACTTTACATAAAATAGCGTAAGCTCAGAATAAAAAATGATGTGTTTTGTAAGTATCAACAAGATATGATCACTTAAAATTAATATTCCAGCTGTTTCAAACTCCATCTCTATTCACTGTGTTGCTCCACGCGTACCTGTGTGTCTCTCTGCTAGCCTATCTGCCCTGTTAGGGTGTGCTCAAGGAGATATGTTTGTAGCTCTGTCTCTAGATATGTAGCTGAGTTCTCAGTTTGTGAGAGTTTGTAGCTTAGGCATTGGTTCAAATTGTGTTAGCATAATTTTGAGCATAATAGAAGTCAAATCATAACAATTTAAGAGCATAATCTGCTCAAAAAGGTGTTACCTTGGGGTGGAGACTATTTGTCTGAAATTTTAGAACATGATCACATCACTGATTTTGTTGTGGGACGTCACAAACATTAGTAGATAAAACATATGAAGTTGCGTATTTTCATAAGTGTACTCTGGATATGTTTACATCTCCCACCCTCTCTCTTTTTCTCCCTCCTTCTCTCTCTCCCTCTCTTTCTCTCTCTCAGTGCTGTGCTGGTACAGCAGCTTCTCTCCCTCACCAATCATCCATCTACTGATGTATTGTTGAGCGAACTAACACTGGATGGGACCAAGGATACTATCGGGTAAACACTCACCCAGTATTTTCAGGGACGGATAATATTCACTCACTCACTCACTCACTCACTCACTCACTCACTCACTCACTCACTCACTCACTCACTCACTTACTCACTTATTCACTCACTAGTAGTTACCAACTCTCTCTCCTCTCTCTCTCTCTCTCTCTCCCTCTCTCTCTCCCTCCCTCCCTCCCTCCCTCCCTCCCTCCCTCCCTCCCTCCCTCCCTCCCTCCCTCCCTCCCTCCCTCTCTCTCTCTCTCTCTATCTCTCTCTCTCTCTCCCTTCCATCTCCTCTCTCTCTCTTTCCCTCCCCCTTCTCTCTCTCTCTGTCAAGAAGAGGGATAAATGCACAAAATGTGGGCCATCAGCGGCTTGTGTATTTCATCTCTCTCAGATCCATGCTGGTATATACCTGTTGGTTACTGGGTCAAATGTTTGCAGCAAGTTTTCTTCGGCCGATCTAGACTCATCAAAGATGTTACGTGATGTTGAGGTACACAGACACTTGTCAGAGTTCCTCAGGTATGTGTTACTATTGTTGTGGTGACTGATAATATGGTGATTGAGTGGGTGAGCTCACTGATGCGCCTAGCGAGGCTTGTTCAATGATTATGACCATTATTTTTCACAGGCTGTGGTATTACTCTGCTTGCTATGTTCCATCATTATAGTGAACAAGATATGATATGTGACATGTGTGCACTCATTCTGCATACTAAGGTATGAGCATTTAAAAGAATTTTATTGATAACTATTAGTAAGTATTGTGCCATCAATTTATCACAAGAGTGTTTATTGGGGCGAGCCTGAGCGAGCCCCACATTGATGGTGACAATGCTCCGAGCCCCCGGGGGACCTATCTATCTATGTATCTATCTATCTATCTATCACGGGGTGCGTTTGTCGCCTCGATGTTCCCGAGAAGTCACGCGTACGCATTGACCGCGCCCCATGATGTAATCCTCACGTGGCGCGTCATTTTAAAAAGCAATGATTATGTCTGACAAACAAGCCACTGCTATTCAAAACAAGACAGCACGACAACTAACATTGGAGACGCCTGGGGAACACCTGGATCGACTTCTACAAGGCAAGAGTACTGCCAGGAAACGACAACGAGCAGTCACGCCCCATGATGTAATCCTCACGTGGTGCGATACAAAACAAGACTGCGCATTGGAGACGCCTGGATCGACTTCTACAAGGTAAGAGTACTGCCAGGAAGCAGCAGAGTCACCTGATCACAGAGCTCTACGACTGGAGCGACAACTGGAATACAAGAGCAGAGGGCTTACTGTTGTGCATATGTAGAAAAATGGATTGTTCTTGAATTGTGCAGGACATAAATCAGCTCAGGCTCGCCCCCAGTATTTTATAAATGTACTTGTTGTATTATTATTTTAATGTCAAGTTTCTTT
>OZ024789.1:2127146-2259678 GCA_964017065.1 Haliclona indistincta
GTTGATAGTTGAGCTGAGTAGAGATACTGTGGTGAGTGTTATGAGGATTGTGTGATAGTGTGGGTTATACATTGATCAATGGTTAGACCAACACCAAACACTAAAAGTAAAAAGCTTTAATAAAAAAAACCAAAAAGTGTACTGATGACTCTTGCAAAAGTAAACGAACAATATGGGATGATGCTTGTAAAAGTGAAGGAACATGATGAAATAATGCTTGCAAACGTAAAAGTCCAAGTATCCCTACATCAGTGGCTTGCTGTGACGATGTGCAACTGACAAATACGGAATCCTCTTCCTATACCTTTTACAACCGTCAATTACATTAACTTTTTAGAGCCTGAATTATTTTGACGAAAACTCTACTTGCTCTTAACTAACTGTTTGTCTTGCGATTTTCTACAACATGAAGTACGCTAGCTGTTCTAAACTAGCACTTTTTTCCTGGGATGTCAAAGTTTACGACCATGTACTATATAAACTCTTAGTTGGCCACTCCCACTTCGGAAATGAAGCCGCTTAAGTGCTGTGTCCTCGTCATTTTCTGCTAATTTTGGTCTTCATTTGGCCCTGGTGACTGATACAAAAACCTGGTGGTGTCCAGGTGAGCAAACAGCACAGTTTAGACCATATTCTATGCCCAAGTATATGCATTTCTAGGCATCCTGAAGCCTTTAAAATGCTAAAAGTGGTGAGGGGCTGTGCCCCTTCGAACCTCGACACCTCCCTTTAAACTTTCCCCCTGCTGTACGTTTCGGTGGGGAAGGCGCGCCGAAAAACAGTGGGTTTTTCATCATCTTTTGCAATTAAACTTGATTTGACCTTTCTAGAGCACTTTTTATGACGTCTAGAGTAGGTGGAGTCAATTATGGCGGCTAAAGGCGCTATAGCTAGGCCTTAAAGAGTTAATGAGTTTTCATCAAAAATTGTAAATCTTGCTGGAAGTGGTTGGAAATCAACTCTAAGTGTTTTAAATGTCATTTAAAATCAGTTTTGGATGAAATATGCGTTGAAAGATTATAAGGTGATTAACTCTTTAGTGCCTGAATTATTTTGACAAAAATTCGACTTGCTCTAAACTAACTGTTTGTCTTGCGATTTTCTACAACATGAAGTACGCTAGCTGTTCCAAACTAGCACTGTTTTTTCCTGGCATGTCAAAGTTTACGACCATGTACTAAACTCTGAGTTGGCCACTCCCAATTCGGAACTGAAGCCGCTTAAGTGCTGCTACCTCGTCATGTTTCAGTCAATTTTGGTCTTCGTTTGGCCCTGGTGACTGATACAAAAACCTGGTGGTGTCCAGGTGAGCAAACAGCATAGTTTAGACCATATTCTATGCCCAAGTATAATGCATTTCCGGGAATCCTGAAGCCTTAAAATGCCAAAAGTGGCGAGGGGCTCCGCCCCTTCGAACCCCTGGTTAACAGGGAGATACCCTCCTTTAAAATTCTCCCCGTGCTGGGCGAGCCGAAAAATAGTGGGTTGTTTAGGTAAAGTCATCTTTTACAATTAAACTTGATTTGACTTTTCTAGAGCACTTTTTATGACGTCTAGAGTAGGTGGAGTCAATTATAGCACCTAAATGCGCTATATATATGCCTTAAAGGGTTAATCAGACTGTGTCCTCCAAAAGACAGATACCTCTAGTTATTTACCACTGTCAACTACTTCATCGGACTGCGTCCTCCAAAACACAGATACCTCTAGTTATTAATAACTGTCAACTACTTTATCGGACTGCGTCCTAGCCAGATTGGGTGCTGCATGGATGGATCCATCCAAGGTGCCCCATGACAAGCTTGAGTTTGCTGCGGCATGTTGACGAAAAAGTCTGTCATAAGCGCACCAGCCGTCCCCCCCCCATGCTTGCGTGCCTCTTGTATGAGCAGACACATGTAGGCACACATCTGCTCCACTTTGTCTGGGTTATTCACTTGAAATTCCACCAGCTTTGACATGCATATGCACCAAGTAAGCAGGGAGGAAACCTCACACAGCCTAGATCTCATCGTCGTCGGAATCGTAGCAATTAATTCCCTCCAGTTTTTCCAAGAGAGTTATGTTGTCGGGTAGCAATTCCCACAGATCTATGAATTCATTAGCCAACACTTTCTGTGCTACTTTCCCTGTGATCGGTGGTAGCGCAGAGGCCAGGACTACAGGGGGTGCCTCACTGGGGCTGCAGCAGTGAGCAGAGAAGTCAGGAGACCAACTGAAGTGATGGGCATGCTGTCCATAACAGAGGTTGCTGAGGTTGCTGAGGTTGCAGTAGCACAAGAGGTCAGAGCGCTAGACAGGGTGGGGATGTGCGCTATAGCAGTCGCTGCTGGAGGGCCCCAGGCTGTGTGTATGTGTGTGAATGAGGGAGAGAGCCAGAGAGATGGAGAGAGAGAGATGAGCAGCGCGGCAAGTTCAAGGCGCTCGATCAGAGATGCTTCTGACAGCAAAGTAGAAGGTCGCTGGCTGAAAGTAACTCCAGACAGACAGTATTTCAGCTGTAGCCAGCTCTTGGGCATAAACTTACAGCATACAACTCGCAACTCGGCATACATGTGTTTACAAATTTTCGTTGTTAAAAATGTTCAGGTGTTTAATTTTCGTGGTTGATCCTAACCACGAAAATATTTTAACAACGAAAATTTCCCGATTGTACACTATTGCTATAACATCATGTTTTGTGCTGTGAGCATGTCTGTTATAAAGTGATAGCCCAGGATGAGTCTGCTCTTCCTCTTACCAGCACTGGACCAGGATCAACAAACCTATCAACCGATCAGTGGAATGGCCTGAGAGGAGGTGTAGTCATGCTACCACATGTGTGAGGGGTCCACTACTAGTGATAGTGGGAGGGCAAACTAGGGAAAGTATTATCAGCGACTGTTGGATTGGTAATCTCACTACAAACCAGTGGAAGAAGGTATACTGTTTGTATCTTAGAAACTTTCAAGATTAGTTTGATATTGTATACATTCTTCAGCTATCCCTCCCTGACTCTGTGACTAAACGAATCAATCACTCACTTTCTGCTCTACAACTATCACCACACAGTGTGTTACTGGTAATATTTGGTGGACGGAAATCACAGCCCGAAAGTTTTTCTGATACTTTATCCCACACTGCCCTCATTGAATTGAGTGAGTACTATCAATGTATAGTCCATGCAGTACAGCAGCTATAGTGAGAGACACTGGGCAGTGGTACAGGTGTACTGCTGACATAACAGCTCCTTTCTCCCATGCAGTCTTGCAGGAAGATGGCGGGCAGTGGGTGGTGGGTAGGATATTAGAGGGAGCAGCCTTGGAAGACAAGAGAGTGTACCAGCAGATGTACCGGGAGATGATACAATACAATGGTCAGTTCAAATTATTTATTTACACTTGTTGTGTAATGCAATTTTTATGCTTTTTCAGATGCCAAGGCGTCACTGGGAGTAACAGTCATCATGAATATCACCAACATTGGTACCCAGGGCTATCCCGGCACAGGAAAAACATCAATTCTCGACCTTGCCATGGGGAAAGAGCCAGCCCCTCAAAGGAACAGTACCGGCTGTATTGATCCACCCTCTCGCTACATGCTGATCAATAGTGAAGCTGATTCCAGTGCAGATCAAGTGGAGTGGGAGAACGTCACTACAGACAAGATGTTTGAAATGGTTTGTGGAGCAGTGAAGAAGACCATTGAGGAAAGTCCATTGGACAAGGCTCTGGTGCATTCAGACAAGCCTGCAGTAGCAGCATTACCAGTAGCAATAGACACTAGCTCACTTGCTGCAAACGACACTGCTGCAGAGTATGACCCAACTCCTGTTGGCAATGAACTGGTCCCTCCTACACCACCAGCAGTAGCAGGCAGTGCTAATCAGATACCAGCAGCAGCTGAGCCTTCTCTTGATCCTTATTCTCCAGTGGCTAACATTGGCTTTACTTGGTTTCCTGATCTGCTCAAAGAACTGTACAGCAGCAGAAGTTCTGGTGTAATCTTCAACTCCCACTGGATGATGGTGACTGATTGTGGTGGCCAACCACCATTTCTGGATGCAGCCGCTCTTTTCCTTCGAAACAGCTGTCTTCAAATCTTTCCTCTCAAACTCAACGAGCCATTGAGCAAAATAGCAGAGTTTTCTTATTACTTTAGTGGCAAGTCTGCCAACTGTGATCAATTTGATGTAGTGTTGAGCAATCAACAGATAATGGAGACTCTAGCCAAGTCTACAGCTTCTATTCAGCCGCCATACACACCGTCAGCAACTGAGTGTCCAAAGGGAGCTAAATTCACAATCGTGGGCACATTTGAAGACGAGGCACACCATTGCAGTGAAACAGTAGCAGAGAAAGAGACGATTCTCAAACAAGTCCTCAAACCTTACGAAGCATTCCGAGTGCAGCTGGGTAAAAAGGTGATCCTGCCGATCAATGCCGTTGCCATGGACACCGAGACCAAGAAGGAGCGGACAGAGTCAGCAAAGAAACTTCGACGACTATTGAAAAAGGCAAATGTGACAATGAAAGTAGAGGTAAAGCTGCGCTGGTTTGGGTTTCTCCTGAGCATGCTGACTATAGCTGAGAAGAATGGTAAAGCCATACTCACGCTTAGTGAGTGTTATAGACTCGGAGACTCTCTTGGGATGGATAAATCAGAGACCATGAAAGCAATCCAGTTTTTCCACGATATCAGCCTCATCATGCATTTTGATACTCCGAAGCTCAGAGACTCTGTCATCATCGACACCAAACCAGTGCTCAACAAGCTCTCTCGACTATTCACCCTCTCGTTTCTGGATGAAGATTTCCTTGCCGAGCACTGCGAAGACATTGTCCTTCCAGACGGAGCCAAGGAACTACTCCAGCACCACGGGCGCTTCACCCGGTCCACACTAGAGTCATGTGTTGAGTTCTCTGAGGCCATTACTTCGCAATTCTTTGTGGGCATTCTAGAACACGTAAAGATAGTGGCTGCGATTGACCAAACATCAGAGTATTTTATGCCTTGCGCTCTACCCTATGCTACTGAAATGCCTGACTCCTCCCACCCATGGGTGATTAGACTGAGGGTAAGACGAGGGGTCGATGAAGAGTATGTTCCTATCCCAGTGGGTTATCTACCAGCCTTTCTAGTCTTCCTTCTCACTATCTTCCCAGATCACTTTTCTTTAAATCGAAATCAGAGGCAATATCGAAATAAAATCGAGTTGGTTTATGGTTCTGGAGGAGTGGTCTGTCTAGTGGAGCGCCATCTTCAACTGGAGGTACATTATTCTCTCTCTGACCAACTTCAGCAAGAGTGCAGGAACATTCGAAATCACGTTTTGTAATCAATACGTAAGACAGAAGAAAAGCTCCACATCAAAGAAGGTGCCATCACCAAAGTGGACTCTTTCCTATGCTCCTGTGGTGAGGGCAGCAGGGCCCAGCACATCTGTGCCTACAACCCTAAGACAAAGATTGTGGTATGTGAGGAGACAGGAAAAAAGGGTGAATCTTATCATCAGCTGTGGCTAGGTGTGTTGTGATGTAGTCTCTGATGATACATGTGATAATTGTATTGATGTAGGAGCAGCAATGGAGAGCACTGCACACTCTATTCACTGCAGTGACGACACCAGTGACAGTCATGAGCTACCACCACTAGCAGCAGCAGAAGGTGAGCATTGTATACTGGTGTGGCTAGGTCAACCTCAGCTGGTATTATGTGGTATCATGATAATACAGAGAGTGTGTGATCATGATCAGCTTGTGATGATGGATAGTGACTAGTAAACAGTGTTTACACTAGTAGTCATGTATTATTAGGTACTGTATTACCATATATGGTTGGTAAACATGTAGTAATATGTGGCTACCACTATCTCTTACTATACTAACAGTGGTTTATCACATCAGCTCTCTCATGTCATAGTTTGTATTCTAGTGTTGCTCCATTATTGCTGGTCATGTGAGTCATATCTTTAGTGTTCTATCAGCTAGTCATGAGATGTGTTGAATCAGTTGTGTTAGTGACTGTGTTGTTACTGTCAGTACTGATGGTATTATACCAGTAGCTACTACAGTATCTGATGGACACACACCATCTCATGATCATGGTAACACTATACCTGCTACTGCTGTCAATATGGCTCATGGTGTCTCATGTGTGTAGGTAGTGACACTCCCACTCTACTCAAGCTGATGAAAATGAAAGGAGCTGATGGTAAACCACTGAAGATAGTTCAAAAGATTGCTGCTCATGACTACACAACATTCGGTATGTGTCTCCTACAAGATGAGAATGGAGAAGAGGTTGCTCTCATTGAGAAGGACCATATCATCAGAGGTGCTGAGAGCGTCACACAAGCCATCCTCCAGAAATGGCTGACAAGTGATGCACTTACTCGTACATATCAACACTTGATAGAGTGTCTCGAAGATGCTGATCTGGGTGCACTTGCTGAGCTCATTGCACAAAGGTAAGCTACCAACAAACAGAGTTCACTCACTCACTCACTCACTCACTCATTCATTCATCTCTTTCTCAGATAAAGCTGTTCAGTGTCAGATCACTTCATTATATACCAGCGGGACTGTTAGCAGTACTGATGTGTGAATCAAGACACATGTACAATATAACTGTTGTCCATGCAACTATTGTAGTGACCACTTTTTGTTGTATTATTTAAATTCATCAATTTGATTATTATTGTTTGTATCCCACCTCGTGGGCGTATCAAAGGCACCGCCAGGACAATATATTCCATACTGCCCCAACTGCAGGGCAATATCCCAAAAATTTTTAACGTGGTACAGTGTTGACCACGTGGTGGAAAATGGGGGTAGGGCAATAGCCCTACCGGAAGGTACAGAGCACTATTGCGTGCGCTTTATATACCGCTTAAGATTCCTTATGCTAGTGGGTTCCATTGTGGTCTTTACTATAGCACGTGTGATACTAAAAATAGCACAAGCGATACTAAAAACAGTACAATGCACGGGATACGCCCATGACGTGTGATACAAACACGTTAAACAACGGTCCCTCGGGCAGTATGGAATATCCACTCGTGCAATCCAATTAGACCCCTCGGGCTGCGCCCTCGGGCTCTAATTGGATTGCCCTCGTGTATATTCCATACTGCCCTCGGACCGTTGTTTAACTAGTACGTAGTTAGTTGGAGTAAGTTCTTACTCCTCACAGCAATCTAGTTCAACAACAGTTCCCGCGCAATTTTGATAAATCTATGTATTCCAATTAGCTCTCACCCGGACACGCCTATCCAGCATGGTACGTACGTAGCACTAGCTAATAGTTCTCTATCTCTCTACATGTACTACTGTACTCTACTATCTACCACAAGGACAGATACATATCCTTCTTCACTATATGATCTCTCAAGGCGGGTCAGTTTAGCGGCACAGCAGCAGCCTCACGAGAACTCTAAGTTTGGTGTCAGGAGGGAAGCAGCAGTGCATGCTAGATCAGTCTCGTTTGAACTATGTACTGTAGTTTGTAGCCTCTGTGTTGCCTTCTCTGCTGAAACACTACCTCAGACAATCAACTAGACACGAGATTCATCACAATATCATCAGGTACGCTTGCCTCTCTTTCTGTCTGATTCTCAGCTGTTTTTCATTCTCTTATTCAATGCTGTGTTCTTATTCCTTGTTCAATCCAATCCTTGTGTGTTGTTCTAACATATTGTTCATAAGTGTATTCAAAACATCCTTTAATTTGCTTGCCTGATTTTCAGTCGTAACTTAGTATTTTGATATGTTCTTGTCTCAATTACTGTGTGTCAGTCTCACTGACTCATTTCCTACTTGTTCTGACTATCTTTTGTTTTCTTTGCTCAGAGCCGTGGTTGCTATTTTAGACTCATTCCATTTCAAAGTAACAGAAGAGCATCAAGACAGTGAACCACCAGCTGAGCAACAAGAGGAGGAAAAGAATGACGAGGACGAGAAAATGGAGGATGAAACATCAGCTAGCTCACTACCTCAGAGGATCCACTCCACTATACTGAACACCATCCTACCTGGTCTGGAGTCATGCCTCACTAAAGAGGTACTATTGGCTAGTCTATTCAGTATTTGTACCGAAGAATTAATACTGTTTTGACCTCCAGTTGCCTTTTCAAATAATACTGCGATGTTATAACTTAAAAAAAATGATAAAAAATTTGTTATGATCTGTTTGTAGTCAGAGTACAAGTTTACTCATCACAAGGCAGAGGTGAATGAAGAGGCCGAGATGCTGAGGGCACCAGTTGCTTTGGCAATGACTAAGCTCCTCCTCACTCTACCTGAGTCCTCTCTCCATGCCTATCTACCAGGGTGAGTGAAGGACATTGTGATGGTGTAACAATTAACGTGATGGTGTGTGTGTGTGTGTGTGTGTGTGTAGGTTGTTGTTGAAGGTGTGTAAGACGCTCAAGAATCGTAGTCGTGATGTGAGAGCTGTTGCTAGAGACACACTGCTCAAGATGGCTCACTCTCTGGGCCCACGCTATCTGCAGTTCATCGTGAAAGAGCTGAAGGAATCTTTAACAAGAGGATATCAGGTGAGAGAGATAGACAAACTTTGTACTTCAAATTTCATTGGTTTTTCCCTTAGCTTCATGTACTGGCGTACACTATATATCCATCACTTGCTGGAAGGACTCAGCCCCATTCTGAAACCAGGAGATTTAGACTCAAGCCTGGACTTCATCATCCAGGTATTGTCATGACATGTACGTCATCTATTATCGTCAGCTCTCCCTCTCTCTCCTTCTCTCTCTCTCTCCCCCTCTCTCTCTCTCTCTCTCTCTCTCTCTCTCCCTCTCCCTCTCCCTCTCTCTATCCCTCTCTCTCTCTCTCTCTCTCTCTCTCTCTCTCTCTCTCTCTCTCTCTCTCTCTCTCTCTCACTCTCTCTCTCTCTCTCTCTCTCTCTCTCACTCTCTCTCTCTCTCTCTCTCTCTCTCTCTCTCTCTCTCTCTCAGGTGTTGTTGGATGATGTGTTTGGTACACCAGCTGAGAGAGGGAAGCAGTAGTGTTCAAAATTCCTGAGAGCCGTTCTCCACAAAGCTTGAACTCATTTGAGCTACTGGCTCGTTCTCTCTCACCCACTCTGTTGCCTTCTCTACTAGAACCAGTCAAAGAGGTGTGCTTGTGTGTGTGTGTGTGTGTGTGTGTGTGTGGGTGTGTGTGTGTGTGAGTCTGTGTCTGTCTGTCTGTCTGTCTGTCTGTCATTCTCTCTCTCGTAGATGTTACAGGCTCATCTCAGCTCTAAGGTAGCTACACTGGTAGAGGAGGTGTTTCGTAGAGCAGGCTATGGTGTGTTGAAGAACACATCATTCACAGTAGAGACTGTGCTGGTGTTTGTGTATAAACTACTCAACAATACTGTAGCTCAACAAACAAGGTATGTGACAGCCTCACAACCAGACCGTATTGGACAGGTACACACACACGAGTCAGCATGCCAGGCTATTTAAGTTTGGGAGTTGTGTAGCGGCCTGCTCACGTCCTGGCTGTGTCGTGTAACAATATTTTCTCATCCTCAGACCCAAACCAGGTCCTCTGGTGTCTAGTGCAGTAGCTGGGTCTCGTCCTCCTGACTGTAGACTCCTCTCTCCCAACCCATCACGTATCAAGCCATGCAGGACAGCAGCAGCATCAGCTGAAGGCAGTGTTCCTGGTCACATCAGCACCATCACTATGGGCTTTGCTCTACATGTTAGTAGCAGTACAGTATGATCATATTGTATCACTCACTACATAGCTTCTCCACTCCACTCTCAAGAGAGCTACTAGCAAGATGGACTCATCCTCAGCTCAGACCCAACTGGAGATGCTGGACCCATTTGTACCACTCCTCACTAACTCATTGACCAACTCACAAAATGTCAAGCTACTCTCTCGCTCACTCCACTGTGTGTCTGCTCTGCTGCGCCTTCCTCTACCAGCTCTTGAGGAGAACATTGCCACGCTCACTTGTTGTAGTTGGGAACAGGCCGGACGATGAACGCATACGTATAGAGCCACAAGGCACAAAAAAGGCCAAAGTCAAGTAGCAACAGCGCATGGCGGCGGACTTTAGATTTCGATGTTACTACAGCGAATATGGCAGTTGAACGCTCCTTATTGATGGTAACTATCATACTTTAGTGGCTTCTTGCCACTGAACAGACTGATACTACACACGTGTTTGAGATACTGCAGAAATATGCTCGCTTTGGTTCAGTTGGAGCTAACAGAGAATTGATCTTTGCTGCTTTTAAGGTGAGTTTGTATCTTGATGGAGCGGCCTAGTCAGTAACAGGTGTTGTCTCTGTGTGTTATAGGCAGTGACCACTATCCTTCAGTACTGCACTGATCACACTATCACTGAGAGTGAATTAAAGATACTGCTCTCATTCATTGAGGAGGATATTCATGACTACCAGCGACAGAGCACAGCGTATCCACTGCTCAAGGTGAGCTAGCTATACTAGCATCATGTGACCTAGCTGCTGTGTGTAGGCCATATTGAGCAGGAAGCTGGTAGTGAAGGAGATGTATGATGTGATGATGAAGGTATCAGAGCAGTGTGTGTCAGCTGATAGTGAGACAGTGCGTGGACATGCTCGTCAAGTGAGCTAGCAGCCTCCTCATGTACTAGCTCATACCATGATACTGCTGTTGTAGGCTATTGTACAGTTCATGATGGACTATCCACTAGGAAAGAGACTCAACAAATACTTGGATTTCTTTGTCGCTAATTTGAAGTTAGTATGCTTATGGAGTTTGTACATTATGTCTCCTCCCTCTCTCTCTTCCTTCCCTCCTCCTTCCCTCCCTCACTCTCTCTCTCCCTCCCTCCCTCTCTCCCTCCCTCCCTCTCCCACCCCTCCCTCTTCCTCCCTCCCCTCCCTCTCCCACCCCTCCCTCTCCCTCCCTCTCCCACCCCTCCCTCTCCCTCCCTCTCCCACCCCTCCCTCTCCCACCCCTCCCTCTCCCTCCCTCTCCCACCCCTCCCTCTCCCACCCCTCCCTCTCCCTCCCTCCCTCCCCTCCCTCTCCCACCCCTCCCTCTCCCTCCCTCCCTCCCTCTCTCTAGCTATAATGATCAGTCTGGTCGTGAGTCAGTGATAGAATCATTGACACTAATCTTCACTAAATTTCCTGAGGTGACTAGTAGCTAGTACTATGATGATGATCCATTCCCTCTCTCTCTCTCCTTCCCTCCCTCTCTCTCTCTCTCTCCCCTCCCTCCTTCCCTCCCTCCCTCTCTCTCTACCGCAGAGGCTCCTTCATCGTAATGCTGGCTATCTCTTTGTTCCACTGGCTACTCAAATGATCAATGATTCTTCACCATATTGTCGGCAAATGGCAGCAGAGTCTATCATGGCGCTACTACAGAGAGTGAGTCACCATCATGTGATGAGGTGTTGAAGTGTGTTATGTGACTCTAGGTTGGTAAAGAGAAGAGGAATGAGATTGCTATCATGATAGAGGACTGGTTTATTCATGATAATGTGAGTGGCTAGTACAGTCTGTTCAGTGGCAAGAAGCCACTAAAGTATGATAATTACCGTCAATAAGGATTGTTCAATTGCAATCATATTTTACAAGGATCGTCCTTGTAACATACATGACATGTAAATTTACGTAAACTAGTTCATAGCATACGTATCATAGCACTGTATGTGTGTATGTTCATAAAAATAAATTGAGACTATAAATTACATAGGGTCATTATGCCTCGGTGGGCGGAGCCACGAGGCATACAGTAGTTCGTTTGTTTGTGTGTCATTCCGTCTGTTACTTCGGTTTTGCGGCGCACGCTGAAAGGTAAGCTCTGAAACTATCAATGCAAGTAGAACTCGATATTTTCTCGCTTTTGATCATGTGAGAGCTTTACACGAAGCTTAGTTCCAGAGCTATGGCGTGATTTGCTCACCTCGATGCCCGTTTCTGGCAATCTGGACTTCTCTAAAGGCAAAGCTGTCTACAGTTGACTGCCTAGAACCTGATAGGTTCAAATTTTACTACAGGATAGCAGCGCATGTCCGGAGAAATCGTGTAAGCAAGCTATGGAAGCTTTCTCGCTCGTGTGCTGTGCATGCTATGCACTGTAGACACGCCCAGTTGAATTGTGGTTAGCATTGAATGGCTTGTGTTTGTATTACAAAATCACAGAAATCCTGTGTACATGCATCTGCTGTTGCTGTGTTTGAGGAATGGTGGATAATTGTTTTTGTGGATATATAGTGTCGTTTCACCGAGGCATCTGCACCTTATGTGCTTCATTAGTTATAGCCTTCATCATGTGATCGGTTTACTCATTTCCATTGCAGTTAGTCCACAAGAGGCTGGCCTCTCAATGCATGGGTCTACTCATTGACGTGGAAGAGCAATCATTTGAGAAGAGGCTTGACACGTTTCTACCACTCCTGTCATCATGTCTCGTGACCACATCAACCACTGACTGTACTAGCAGGCTACCAGAGCAGTCAGATAATGAGAGCTGGTCAGTGGTTAGTGAGGACCATCTTCTCTACAACACACTATCAACACTCAAGAAGATCTTCAACACCTGTATGGTAGCCATGGAAACCAGTGACCACACCCCAATCATCTTGAGTAAGTGTGGACTGGGTATGAGGCTATAATGTGTACTGGGTATGAGGCTATAATGTGATGTGTGTCTCTACTAGGTGCAGTCCAATCATTGCTGGATCACTCTCATGCATGGGTACAGCTAGCATCTTGTCAGTTGATGGGACTAGTGTTTGCTGGATGTGACCAGGACGAGGTAGCTCACTCACTAGCCACTAATGCTGAGGAAGGAGGAGCCAGGAACAAGAGAAGAAGATTAGAGCGCCATTGTCTGGTTGATATGAGCACAGTGAGTGGTAGTATTGATGAGCTGGTCACATGACTAGCTCACTGCAGGTGAAGATACTGGCAAAGGCTTTCCTGACTATTCTAAGAGCTCCTGTTCTTGGTACTGAACTAGCTAACCAGGTATGTTAGACTAGTGACTAGCCGTGTTAGACTAGTGACTAGCCGTGTTAGACTAGTGACTAGCCGTGTTAGACTAGTGACTAGCCGTGTTAGACTAGCGACTAGCCGTGTTAGACTAGCGACTAGCCGTGTTAGACTAGCGACTAGCCGTGTTAGACTAGCGACTAGCCGTGTTAGACTAGTGACTAGGCGTGTTAGACTAGCGACTAGCCGTGTTAGACTAGCGACTAGCCGTGTTAGACTAGTGACTAGGCGTGTTAGACTAGCGACTAGCCGTGTTAGACTAGCGACTAGCCGTGTTAGACTAGTGACTAGCCGTGTTGGACTAGCGACTAGCCGTGTTGGACTAGCGACTAGCCGTGTTAGACTAGCGACCAGCCGTGTTAGACTAGTGACTAGCCGTGTTAGACTAGCGACTAGCCGTGTTGGACTAGCGACTAGCCGTGTTAGACTAGTGACTAGCCGTGTCAGACTAGTGACTAGCCGTGTTAGACTAGTGACTAGCCGTGTTAGACTAGTGACTAGCCGTGTTAGACTAGCGACTAGCCGTGTTGGACTAGCGACTAGCCGTGTTAGACTAGTGACTAGCCGTGTCAGACTAGCGACTAGCCGTGTTAGACTAGCGACTAGCCGTGTTAGACTAGTGACTAGTCGTGTTAGACTAGCGACTAGCCGTGTTAGACTAGCGACTAGCCGTGTTAGACTAGGGACTAGCCGTGTTAGACTAGCGACTAGCCGTGTTAGACTAGTGACTAGCCGTGTTAGACTAGTGACTAGCCGTGTTAGACTAGTGACTAGCTATGTTAGTCAGTGCTGCTAGGCTACTGGTACCCCGCCCACTGCAGGCTGTTAAGAACTTGGTGTTCATTGGTAAACTACTGTACAAGACTAGCACTCAGCTCCATCAGCAATCACTCAGTGATGATAGCAGCTGTGGTGGACCACGGAATGAACTGGATTGGTTGATTAGTGAGATGGGTTGGTTAGCAAGACAAGAGGCCGGACACCATCCTAAGGAGACTGTGTGTTCCAGTGGACGGCAGCTGTTGCCATAGCGATGGGTAAGCAGGGACTAGGTGAATGGGTGAGCAAGATGTTGCCACCTCTGTACAAGGAACTCAGTGCAGCAGGTGATATGACGAGCAAAACAGCAGGTGAGAGACAGCTGATGGTGCATGATATGTGTAGCCTCATACCCAGGCCTGCTCTAGCAGGAGGCCTGGGTACGAGGCTAGATCTAGGTGATAATATCTGCTGCTGTAGGAGCTGTGAGCCTGCACCATTTAGCAGAGGAGGTTGTTGATCTGATGAAGGATCAGTGTGGGAAGGAGGTGTTCTCTGTGGCTCACACAGCAGTACATCAACAAGCTGTTGCTGTCAGGACCAAGAGAAGAACAGAGAAAGCACTTCAGGTATACACTACTGTTAAAATAAATTTGAACTACCACTCAAAAATTGATGCATTTATCCAGGAGGTCCCAGAAAGAAAAATTACCGACCCCAGGCCAAAAAGTGGGTGGGTGGGTAGAGAGGTTTTTTACACAAAAAGTCATTTTGCGTAAATTTTAGCCACTACATTTCTGGTGCTCTGTAGAGTATTTTTGCAGGTTCTTGACACCAGAGGAGGTCTATATCATGCAGATATAACTTGCTTTTGTTATTATTTACAGTGTGAATTATACATACACTGTAAAACGCTGGTATTATGCTGAGAAGGGTGTGGACTGGAGGCGTGGCTAGCATAGCTGGTCCTGAGCCAGGCAGTTATTCTACTCACCAGCTTCTGCGGTAGATTCAGCTGCACTCAGCTCTTGAGTGTTGTTCTTCCGTCGAAAGAAGCTATCCAATCGTGGAGTTTTAGCAGCATCGGGTGCTTTTCTGTGACGAGCACTGCGCTTGTGCTCTGAAACGTGGTAGTCGCGCTTAATCTTGGCTACATTCACAGCGGTAGAGCCGTTGCTTTCTGGTCTCTGCTGCTGGAGCAGTGTTCTGCATGATCGCGATCGATACAAGGCTGACGCACCCGCACTATCGACAATGAGCGACGTGTACGCGATCGTCTCGATCGTCATCTTTTCATGAATATTAATTAGTTTGACTTGTGAATATCATTATATGACACATAATGACGTAGTGGGTTGGTGGGTATTTGGGCTATGTAAAAAACCGGCCTGGGGTCGAAAATTTCCGCCACTGGAACCCCCTGCATTTATCATACAAATTTTGTTAGTAAATTATTAAAATTTTCAAGTGAATAGTACTGCACTAACAATACTTTACCAGTGAAGTCACTAGTGGCTCCTCATTCTTCTCGACTCTCCTCACTGCAGGCAGTCACTGATCCAGAGAGAAGCGTGAGACGCAAGCATCGTAAACACTTGCTAAAGCGGGAAGCTAGGAAGAGGAAAAGTGTTTGTAAACCAGCTGCTCAGGCTCACCATAGTACATTCTTAGTGAAGAGAGAGTCAAACAATAATAGTGTGTTAGTGTGATCATCTGATGATATGATGTGATGATCAGTGATGGTTTGGTACTGAGTGTTCCAACAGAGACTGAGCAGTACTGCACTGTCAGCTGATAGTAGGTGGAGCTCATCTAGTAATGAGATTCACAGAATTAATGAATTTAGTTTAGCCCCACCCATTCCTGTATGTGGGAGTGAGTCGCTGTCCTCTCATGTCTCGATCTTGATCGTGGTCGTTACATGCTGATACTGTGTGACTATCTCTTGAGATATGGCGACTCCTCAGCGTGAGTCATATTCAGGGGTGTTAGATTCCAACTGTTAGCTAGTTTCTTACTCCTCACAGCGACCAACACTAGGTACGAGCCTGATCCTCGTCAGTGTCACCAAACCATTCGTGTTGGTAGTAACGTGTATATGTGGGCTGGAGCGGTGGACGGTATGCCACGAGTACACGACAGTCAAGAAAAGAGACGGTTTATATCCTGTGTGGAGGTGTTCCACTCTGAGAGAGGGGACTGGACACGTCAGCCAACAAGTGGAGCTCCTCCACTGGGAGTGTTTGGATATGGCTGTACTGCAGTGGGTGATGCACTCCACTTCTTTGGTGGATGGTGTAAACATGATGACTGCTGTCATAACAGTATTCACTCATTGAGCACATCGTCCCTTCACTGGGTGGAGTTATCACCCACCACATCAGAGGGTGGGGCACCGAGGAGAAAGGGTTACTGTGGTACAGTAGCATTTAAGGATGGAGAGGAGGACATCTTGTACATAGTAGCAGGGTATGGTCCTACTCCATCATATCATCAGCCTGGAGCACAGTATAAAGCTAGTACTGGTCGTGTTCGTGATCGTGTCATATGCAATGAGCAGCACATGTTCTCACTTAGTACAAGTGAGTGATACTGTACATACATGTACTATAAGTGTTGGAACAGTTTACTAATGTATGTAGAGATAGTTCTTGTGTACTAGCTCAGTTTGTCTATCATTTAGTATCACTATGATAGTAAAAGCATGAGTAATACAAATGTATAATGTACATGTATGTTGTACCATTGAGTGGTATTATACCAGTAGTAGTGAGAGATGATGTCATCACCTCCTGCAGGAGAGTGGAGCTCACCAAACATTACTGGACAGCCTCCTCCTCCATTTTCCAACTTCACACTTACTCCAGTAGGTGAGAGAAAAGCTGCACTGTTTGGTGGTGGGAGTGGATTAGGAGCCTACAGTGATGACATGTTGATAGTTGAGCTGAGTAGAGATACTGTGGTGAGTGTTATGAGGATTGTGTGATAGTGTGGGTTATACATTGATCAATGGTTAGACCAGCACAAAACATGTATACAGTAGAGGACAATGCAAATTGATGTATCATTGTCGTTCTACAATAGTCATGTGTATTTCTAATAGTGTGAACTGTGAATGCTTCGTAACGGTAGATGAAACCTCATAATAACCAGTAATAATGCTAAGATCCTCTAGCACAGGTAATTACTAGTTGCTTCAATCATGGAATTATGTCATTGATCGTATCGTCATCGCTAAATCTTGATAAGCTTCATTCGGTAAGAGATCAAAACAGGAGCAGTGCTGAGTACTGGCTTACTGAGATCAAAATAACCTGAAGTGAGTTTAAAAGTAAATATAAAACTTCAGATGAATTATTCTTGTTTCTGGGACAGTAGCATCGTCTGTGCGGGACGCAAGACACAGGCACAAAATCCGTGACTATCCCGCACATTTCAGGACTTCGTATGTGAAGTTATTTGAGGTCGATACGTGATGTCTATTATAGGTAGTCGGGCGTGAGCACAATATTCCGGAATAGTTTTGGGAATAATGGGCTGGTGCAGGAATAGAATAATTTTGAGAAGTTTAGGAAGAATTCTTAAAGTGACACTCCAAAGTAATTCAAAATGTTATGTAATACAAGACTAAAGCAGTGTATTCTGATAGACAGTACAGTGCATTACATGTAGAAACATCAATGATCTTCCAGTACAATGGTCGCCAAGCTACAAATACAAGAACTGTGTTGCTGTATTGTGCACGGTCATATATTATCATACAGGCTTTCTTTTTGAGAATAATAGCGAGAATTTGTCACTAACAACACGCCATAGAAATAAAACTGTAAATGTACGATCGTTTTGCAATCGTAGAACGACAACGAAAGTTTAGTTTTTATTGTCCTCTACTGTACTATAGTTTGTAAGTTGATTTTCATCATCAATGCTTTATGTGTCACACCTGATTGTGCAATACAGGGAAGCCATGTATAACTGTTATCACAGACTAACCACTATCCTGCAGTGACTATGACAACCAAATTACATACTACTGTACATACAAATAGCAGCATATTGTGTACAGTGTAATCACATACACTATTGCTAACACATCATGTTATGTGCTGTGAGCATGTCTGTTATAAAGTGATAGCCCAGGATGAGACTGCTCTTCCTCTTACCAGCACTGGACCAGGATCAACAAACCTATCAACCGATCAGTGGAATGGCCTGAGAGTAGGTGTTATCATGCTACCACATGTGTGAGTGGTCCACTACTAGTGATAGTGGGTGGGTACAGTGGGACTAGTACTATCCGTGACTGTTGGATTGGTGACCTCACTACAAACCAGTGGAAGAAGGTATAGTGTTTGTATCTTAGTCACTTTCAAGATTGGTTTGATATTGTATACATTGTTCAGCTATCCCTCCCTAACTCTGTGACTAATCGATGCTTCCACTCACTTTCTGCTCTACAACTGTCACCACACAGTGTGTTACTGGTAATATTTGGTGGATCGAGATCACTTGATTCTGATTATCTATCCCACACTGCCCTCATTGAATTGAGTGAGTACTATCAATGTATTGTCCATGCAGTACAGCAGCTATAGTGAGAGACACTGGGCAGTGGTACAGGTGTACTGCTGACATTACAGCTCCTTTCTCCCATGCAGTTCTGCAGGAAGATGGTGGGCAGTGGGTGGTGGGTAGGATATTAGAGGGAGCAGCCTTGGAAGACAAGAGAGTGTACCAGCAGATGTACCGGGAGATGATACAATACAATGGTCAGTTCAAATTATTTATTTACACGTGTTGTGTAAAGCAATTTTTATGCTTTTTCAGATGCCAAGGCATCACTGGGAGTAACAGTTATCATGAATATCACCAACATTGGTACCCAGGGCTATCCCGGCACAGGAAAAACATCAATTCTCGACCTCGCCATGGGGAAAGAGCCAGCCTCTCAAAGGAACAGTACCGGCTGTATTGATCCACCCTCTCGCTACATGCTGATCAATAGTGAAGCTGATTCCAGTGCAGCACAAGTGGAGTGGGAGAATGTCACTACAGACAAGATGTTTGAAATGGTTTGTGGAGCAGTAAAGAAGACCATTGAGGAATGTCCATTGGACAAGGCTCTGGTCCATTCAGACAAGCCTGCAGTAGCAGCACTACCAGTAGCAATAGACACTAGCTCACTTGCTGCAAACGACACTGCTGCAGAGTATGACCCAACTCCTGTTGGCAATGAGCTGGTCCCTCCTACACCACCACCATCAGCAGCAGTAGTAGGCAGTGCTAATCAGATTCCAGCAGCAGCTGAGCCTTCTCTTGATCCTTATTCTCCAGTGGCTAACGTTGGCTTTACTTGGTTTCCTGATCTGCTCAAAGAACTGTATAGCAGCAGAAGTTCTGGTGTAATCTTCAACTCCCACTGGATGATGGTGACTGATTGTGGTGGCCAACCACCATTTCTGGATGCAGCCGCTCTTTTCCTTCGAAACAGCTGTCTTCAAATCTTTCCTCTCAAACTCAACGAACACTTGAGTAAAATAGCAGAGTTTTCTTACTACTTTAGTGGCAAGTCTGCCAACTGTGATCAATTTGATGTAGTGTTGAGCAATCAACAGATAATGGAGACTCTAGCCAAGTCTACAGCTTCTATTCAGCCGCCATACACACCGTCAGCAACTGAGTGTCCAAAGGGAGCTAAATTCACAATCGTGGGCACATTTGAAGACGAGGCACACCATTGCAGTGAAACAGTAGCAGAGAAAGAGACGATTCTCAAACAAGTCCTCGAACCGTACAAAGCATTCCGAGTGCAGCTGGGTAGCAAGGTGATCCTGCCTATCAATGCCGTCGCCATGGACACCGAGACCAAGAAGGAGCGGACAAAGTCAGCAAAGAAACTTCGACGACTATTGAAACAGGCAAATGTGACAATGAAAGTAGAGGTAAAGCTGCGCTGGTTCGGGTTTCTCCTGAGCATGCTGACTATAGGTGAGAAGGAGGGTAAAGCCATACTCACACTTAGTGAGTGCTATAGACTCGGAGACTCTCTTGGGATGGACAAATCAGAGACCATGAAAGCAATCCAGTTTTTCCACGACATCAGCCTCATCATGCATTTTGATACTCCGAAGCTCAGAGACTCTGTCATCATCGACACCAAACCAGCGCTCAACAAGCTCTCTCGACTATTCACTCTCTCGTTTCTGGATGAAGATTTCCTTACCGAGCACTACGAGGACATTGTCCTTCCTGACGGAGCCAAGGAACTACTCCAGCACCACGGGCGCTTCACCCGGTCCACACTAGAGTCATGTGTTGAGTTCTCTGAGTCCATTCCATTGCAACTCTTTGTGGACATTCTAGAGCACGTAAAGATAGTGGCTGCGATTGACCAAACATCAGAGTATTTTATGCCTTGCGCTCTACCCTATGCTACTGAAATGCCTGACTCCTCCCACCCATGGGTGATTAGACTGAGAGTAAGACGAGGGGTCGATGAAGAGTATGTTCCTATCCCAGTGGGTTATCTACCAGCCATTCTAGTCTTCCTTCTCACTATGTTCCCTGACCGCTTTTCTTTAAATCGTCGCCAGCGACAATATCGAAATGTGATCAAGTTGTGTTACAAGCCTGGAGGAGTGGTCTGTTTAGTGGAGCGCCATCTTCAACTGGAGGTACACTATTCTCTCTCTGACCAACTTCAGCAAGAGTGCACGAACATTCGATATCACGTTTTGGAGTCGATTCATTTGACAGAAGAAAGGCTCCACATCAGAGAAGGTGCCATCACCAAGGTGAACTCTTTCCTATGCTCCTGTGGTGAGGGCAGCAGGGCCCAGCACATCTGTGCTTACAACCCTGAGACACAGATTGTGGAATGTGAGGAGACAAGAAAAATGGTTAAAACTAATCATCAGCTGTGGCTAGGTGTGTTGTGATGTAGTCTCTGATGATACATGTGATAATTGTATTGATGTAGGAGCAGCAATGGAGAGCACTGCACACTCTATTCACTGCAGTGACGACACCAGTGACAGTCATGAGCTACCACCACTAGCAGCAGCAGAAGGTGAGCACTGTATACTGGTGTGGCTAGGTCAACCTCAGCTGGTATTATGTGGTATCATGATAATACAGAGAGTGTGTGATCATGATCAGCTTGTGATGATGGATAGTGACTAGTAAACAGTGTTTACACTAGTAGTCATGTATCATTAGGTACTGTATTACCATATTATGTAAACATGTAGTAATATGTGGCTACCACTATCTCTTACTGGTTTATCACAACAGCTCTCTCATGTCATAGTATGTATTCTAGTGTTGCTCCATTATTGCTGGTCATGTGAGTCATATCTTTAGTGTTCTATCAGCTAGTCATGAGATGTGTTGAATCAGTTGTGTTAGTGACTGTGTTGTTACTGTCAGTACTGATGGTATTATACCAGTAGCTACTACAGTATCTGATGGACACACACCATCTCATGATCATGGTAACACTATACCTGCTACTGCTGTCAATATGGCTCATGGTGTCTCATGTGTGTAGGTAGTGACGCTCTACTACAAGAAGCTCCTAAAATGAATGATCTGATGAGTCAGGTAGCTGCCAAGACGAAGGATAAGTGGTTTCAAGTTGGTATTCAGCTTGATATTGACACGGCTACTCTATCATCGTTCGAAACACAGTTCCAGCGTGATCCAATGAGATGCTACACCAGTGTGTTTGTTGAGTGGAAGAGAGATTCCAAGCTACCCTATACTTGGACCACCATCATTGAGGCTCTGGAGTCGAATGCTGTGACTGAAGTAGCTGTCGCTAATGAAGTACGAGAGTGGCTGGCACACCGTCAACTGTGCAGACCATCAGATAGTGAATTGTAACTATAATATTTGTGTAACTAGTGTTGATCACTTTGGTTATAATGATAACGCTATTCTCCAAAATTAATTTTAATTGTGTAGTCCCACTACAACTGTTCTAGTTCAAATAGTAGCTACTACTCTCAAAATCTACTATCACATGAGAGGCTGTGAATGTTTTAGTGCAGTGGCTGGTAAGCTGCACTGGAGTGCATACTAGCTATACACTACCTCAGACAACTATCAACTATAGAAGAGAGATTCAGATAACTCTGTAGCATAGCATATCAACAAGTTATGAAATGTCTTTAAGTGATTTTGTTTGTCTTATCTTCACACGTAGCTAACTCACATTTATTCAGTTTTTGTTGTGTTCA
Organism: Haliclona indistincta; assembly: GCA_964017065.1. Classification (NCBI taxonomy): domain Eukaryota; kingdom Metazoa; phylum Porifera; class Demospongiae; order Haplosclerida; family Chalinidae; genus Haliclona; species Haliclona indistincta. The sequence goes on from OZ024789.1 coordinate 2,149,134, forward strand.
GTATTGTTTAAGGGTGCAGGCCCACGCCCACGCACAATTTTAATTAATTTTTTAAATTAGTTGTCAAGGAGTTGTATCTCTGAAACTATCGTAGTTAGCAAAGTAAATCAAGCGCTAGTGTAAAGGCTACTATGACTGCAGTCTATTATGCAACACTGAACGCGAAAATCACTACGGGTATGAAACCACGAAAGATGACAGATCGGCGTCTTCTAGCCGATATAACTTACCGTGGAATGGTTTCTGGAAACCAATCTCGCACTATCGCACACATCTAAGGAAGGACAAGACATTGACAGAGAGCTTTTTTAGATGCACGACACGCAGAGCCAAGAAATTCGATTTTTCTTTTGTGGTATTGCTGGTTTAACATGTTGTACGCGGATTATTAGGAAAAACTCTCTGTCAAGGTCTTGTCCTTCCTTAGATGTGTGCGATAGTGCGAGATTGGTTTCCAGAAACAATTCCACGGTAAGTTATATCGGCTAGAAGACGCCGATCTGTCATCTTTCGTGGTTTCATACCCGTAGTGATTTTCGCGTTCAGTGTTGCATAATAGACTGCAGTCATAGTAGCCTTTACACTAGTGCTTGATTTACTTTGCTAACTACGATAGTTTCAGAGATACAACTCCTTATTTTCACGACAAGACTGAACTTGGTGGCTGCTTTTTGCACTCAGTCTTACTCGCGCTGTCTCTGATCTAGGACCTGATTAATGTAAGTTTCGAGCCTATATGCTCCCCGCCGTCGCGAAGTTACAAGACCAACCATCGCGAGGAGGAATTTCCTTTTGGCAAGCCCCCCACATAGTGAGGCGGAGGTTTGTGCAGTTTTTATCGAGTTGCATGCTAAACGAAGAGCTTACAGCTACATGAGCACGCTTACCACCCCAGGATCTAGGACTTCAAGGATGCTTTTTCGATATCTCTCTTTTGTTCGTTAGATACACGATCGAACGCCAAACAGCCATGAGCAAGCGTCGCTAGCTCTGCACTCGAGAAGCGCGCAGCAAATCGGATCCTTGAATACCTGGAGATACGATAGATGAACACACTGAAGAGTTCTTGGCCCGCTACGATTCACATAGAAGTAGAAAAACTGCACACAAAATGGAGAGCAACATCTCCAAGCTCGCGATCGATGGTCAGTCTTGTAGCTTCGCGATGGCGGGGAGCATAGGCTCGAAACTTACATTCATCAGGTCCTACAGTCAGATCGCAACTGGAACCGGAAGTAAATGCCGTAATGTAATTTTATTTGCAACGGAAGTTGGATAACTTGTCATAATGGACGAACTTGCCGTAGCTAATTATATATTCACACTACTATTTTTCGTTGTTTTGTTCCATTCTACTCGTTGAAACTTACTGTACAGTTAAAACCATGCATGATATATCAATAGAACAAGTATAAGATGTATTGTAAAACTACGTACAGCTCTAGCGTACATAAAGTACAGTGTAGTAAAAATCAGGTAGCCGTGGAAAAGCCGTGACAAAAAATTTTCTGACCAAGGTGAGCTATCAACATTCAGGACACCATTAGATAATGCATGGTCGAAGATCATGTCCAAGATCGGTGATGTGGACGCAAGTAACTTTGACGATACGCGAGTGACAAAAACATAATAACAAACCGTAATAACTGCAATATTCATTATTAGTGGTCAAGCAAAGGCAGCTGCAGTTTATAGGGGCCTCCTGTAAAATCCGGAATTGCGGAATTCCGGATGTCAAAATTTGTATGATAACGGAGAAAAATTGAGAGAGAAAACCCAGGTACTGCGACTAAACCCAAGACCTTAAAAACCTTCGCCTAACAGCGCCCAGTATTCGCCTAACAGCGCCCAGTATGGACCTAACGGCGCCCAGTATTCGCCTAACAGCGCCAATTATGGACCTAACGGCGCCCAGTATGGACCTAACGGCGCCCAGCATTCGCCTAACAGCGCCCAGTATTCGCCTAACGGCGCCCAGTATTCGCCTAACCGAGCCCACGTTAGGCGAATACTGGGCGCTGTTAGGCGAATACTGGGCGCCGCTAGGTCCATACTGGGCGCTGTTAGGCGAATACTAGGCGCTGTTAGGCGAATACTGGGCGCCGTTAGGTCCATACTGGGCGCTGTTAGGCGAATACTGGGCGCTGTTAGGTCCATACTGGGCGCTGTTAGGTCCATACTGGGCGCTGTTAGGCGAAGGTTTTTGGGTCTTGGGTTTAGTAGCAGTACCTGGGTTAATTTTCTCTCTCAATTTTTCACCGTTATCATACAAATTTTGACCTCCGGAATTCCGGGCGGAATTCCGGATTTTACAGGAGGCCGTTTATAGGCTATACAGCTGCGGGTTTCTTTCAAATTCTTTGGTCTTGTTCCTCTGTTATTGTTAGCGTCCGTCTGTGTACTGTGGAGAGAAGTACAGGTATGTTTGTAGAGATGTAAACAAGAAATTATTACTAATATGCAATAATTGTAACAACATTCTATTATAAAAATGCAGTATGGAGAGGAGCAAGCGTCTTGATACAGCAGCACAGCCCACTTGCAGTCTTTGCTACGGAGAGCACAGGCAGTGCAGCACACCTAGCTCATGGAAGCTCAGTGAAGCACGAAGTTTTGTCCACCGGCTGGATGTTTCTGCTGACAAGCCAGTATGTTCTGCATGCAGGAGAGATGTAACCAGAATGCTGGGTGACAGTAGATACATACCTAGGTGGGAGAGAAGCAGCAAACCAATGCAGTGCACAATTGAGCAATGTTCTGATCGTGTATTTACATCACTGCATAAGATAGGCAGCACTAATCTATCAGCAGCGCTTGAGACAGCTAGATTAACTAGTAGTAAAAAAAACTGCCCGCTGCCTTTATGCAAGCACCACTACCATACAGTGTACAAAATCTTGAAGCCGACAGCAACAAATTGTTGTGTGTGTGGTCTGTCTCTAAAACACACAACACCGAAGTACTGCCCCAATCCCAAAGTGATCGAACACCATCTAAGCCATCACAGTGGATTTGAAAGTCAAATATCAGAGGGTGACAAGATTTGCTACACTTGCTACATGACAAGATTTGCTACACTTGCTACAGAGCACAATTAGTGATTCTCAAACACCATGAGCACACAAGTTTCGATAGTGATTTAGAGCAACTACTTGATACACTATCTAAACAACACACCATGACCATCAACTGTACACAAGCAGCAATAGAGCAGAGTATGAGAGAAGTAGTTATTTATGTTGGAAGAGAGCTTTTAAAACACAGAGCATTGTTGCTACCAAAGATTTATACAATGTTGTGTAAGAAAGCCAAGGACACGGTAAAATTGTACAACCTGGACTGTACAACTGATGTTACTAGTATCGTGTCAACCAGGTGGGTGCTGAGCAGCATAACTGCATCTCTAGAAGGGCATGTGCAGTACCACTGTGCCGTACGTAAGTATGGCACAGTAATATATAGACAGAGCTCTGACCTCCATACTGAACTGTCCCATGCACTATGGTCATCCCATAGATCGCCCCATGGAGAGACAGAGTGCTTGGTGAACACACCAGATGACGAGACCAAGCTTTTGGAGGCTTTAAACACTCGTGTGCATGCTCAAGTGAAAGCCTTCACTGCCAAAGATGATACTGAGCATAGCAACTTTAGCATCGAGCGTCTGATCAACGAGATCGATCCAGTACTTTGGGAACTTGAGCAATTGCCATTCTGACACAGTCGGTATCAGAGAGGCGTGGTACATCAGCAGTCTTAAAGGAAGGTTCAGCGGAGAGTCACATCAAGAGAGTCAGACGGTTGTTCTTGCTGTGCTCTCTTATGTTCACTGTCAATGATCATTGTTCTAGTCCGATGCATGTCCTGGTGGCAGACATACTAGAGAGCCAAGGGAGCACAGCACTTTTACACCAAATACTGAACAGGCTAGGAGTTTGTGCGTCAGCAGATACTCTCTCACGATTTGTGCAGAGCAAGGCTGAAAATTCAAACTGGCTAACAACCACAGGTGGCAATATTGACAGCGAGCCATTCACAGTTGTATCTGCTGACAATATTGATTTTGTGCATAAGCATGCTCGAATTGTTGGCAAAAGCAAGACATCATGGCATGGCACAACAGTTCAAGCTGTCCAACCACAACCATCACTGAGCATCATATTGCCAGAAACACCTCTTCCAAAACAGTCTGTTTCAAGTGCTGCACTACTCTCTATAGTTTGAACTCAGACTCAAGTGCTGCTCTACTCTCTAGTTTGAACTCAGACTCAAGTGCTGCTCTACTCTCTAGTTTGAACTCAGACTCAAGTGCTGCTCTACTCTCTAGTTTGAACTCAGACTCAAGTGCCGCTCTACTCTCTAGTTTGAACTCAGACTCAAGTGCTGCTCTACTCTCTAGTTTGAACTCAGACTCAAGTGCTGCTCTACTCTCTAGTTTGAACTCAGACTCAAGTGCTGCTCTACTCTCTCGTTTGAACTCAGACTCAAGTGACTCTCTAGTTTGAACTCAGACTCAAGTGCCGCTCTACTCTCTAGTTTAAACTCAGACTCAAGTGCTGCTCTACTCTCTCGACTCAGAAGAGACTTAGACTCAGAAGCAAGTGCTGATCTAATCTGCCAAGCCAGTGTTGCTGCTCTCTCATCTCACTTAGATCCAGCCAGTGTTGCTGCTCTCTCGAACCCAGCCAGTGTTGCTGCTCTCTCGAACCCAGCCAGTGTTGCTGCTCTCTCAACTCTCTCATCTCACTTGAACTCACCTAGTCGTGATCCTCTACTATCTCATTTAGACTCAGCCACAAGTGCTAATCTACTCTCTCGTTCACAAGGAGCCAATGCTCTCATCTCTCACTTAGACCCAGCCAGTGTTATCAATCTAATTTCTGGCTCATATTCTCTCTTAGGACCAGGCAGTGGTGTTGCTGACTTTGCCAGTGTTGCTGCTCTACTCAATCACTTGGACTCACCTAGTCGTGCTGCTCTACTCAATCACTTGGACTCACCTAGTCGTGCTGCTCTACTCACTCACTTGGACTCACCTAGTCGTGCTGCTCTACTCACTCACTTGGACTCACCTAGTCGTGCTGCTCGCTTAGATCTGGCATGCACTGCCACTCTACTTACCCATTCTCACTTTGACTTTGCCAGGATTGTCAACTTACTTTTTCACTGTCTTTCAGACACAGAAAATGTTGCTAATATTTTAAACTCAGACTCAGCCACTCACCCTCAAATGGCTAGAGTTGACACTCGTCACTCTTATAAGAGAACAGAAAGAAGTCCATCTTGTCCTACACCATCTAGGCAAACACAAACTCCTGTTGCCAAACACCGAAGGCGAAATCGTACTGGAACAGAACAGAGAATCATAAGTCCACAACATCAAGCAAAATCTCTTTCTAGATGTAGCCAGAACACCACCATAGAGATTGTGCATTCTAAGCTATTTTCTGACTTTGAACAAACTGAGACAGAATCAACAGCCATCAAAGAATTGCTGACCGAACTACACTGTTACATGTTTCTGAGATCTTCCGTACAGAACACCAAAAACCCAACATCATCTTTTATAGGCATGCAGCAATTTTTTTCAGTTATCAGAACCAACCATACAGAAAAATCCAATGTCCAGTACCTAGAAGTCATGGATGCAGTGGCAGATACCAAAGACACAATGATAGCATTGCTTCATAACCTACACACCAAGTACATACTCCAACAACACCAGGAGTTTCTGATACTGGAAGGTGATGCTAAACTGTTTGACATAATACAGTCACTCAAACATGAGTATGGTGATGAGCTGAGATGGGTAATTCCTTATCCTGGTGATTGGCATGTGCTGAAGAATTACCAAATAGCATTGCTAAAACCTTACTTTGATGCTGGTCTGAAGGAGATGGCTAGTGCGGCAGGCTATCCTGTTGCTCAAATACGGTCATGTGGTCAATTCAAAAGGGTGCACCACTTTCTTCTAGAGGCTTGGGAAGCTATATACAGAGTCATGCTAGAAATGTTCCTGGTAGATGAGAGTGATGAAGAAACTGAAGAGCCTATGTTAATTGGTACTACGTTGAGCAGCAACATTAAAGCTAAAGCTGTAAAGTTCCTGGAAGAAACACTACATCAAGATGGCACCTTTGCTCATTCATTCAATCTGAAGTTGCCAGAAATTACAGAACTCCTAGGGTCTACAACATCAACAGAATTTGTTCAATTTCTTCTGTATGGGAGGTATTTGGCTAATCGGTTGATCTGGTCAGGTGTTGGCCTTACGGAGAGTTTTTTCGAATTGCGTATTCAACAGCCAAGATAAGTTACGTAAGTACTGTTTGTCGCTGCTTTACTGCCAAAAGCTCTCCGTTACTGGATTCCTCGTGTCAAGATAGCCACAGAAACGTGGTTTCAGCAACCTGGCATGCTCCGCTAAAAAGTCTTTCAGACAAATAGGCGTGGTTTTTGTCGCGCCTCTGGCGGTCCTTCCCGGTAAGCTGTCTCGCTAAAACTTGGTATACAAGCAGTACTTCCAGTCGTGTTGTTATGCAGCTAGCGATGCGTTCGTAGCTGCTTTACATCTGGAAATCTGGCCCATAGCAACAGCGCCGCCTCATGAATATTAATAATGACCGAGCACCCTTAAGGTGGCGGGTGCGCATGAATATCATTATAAGCCTGACTTTTTGTTAACTGTTTTTCTCTACTTATCTGCAGGCCAGAAACTGCAAACTTGCACTACACAGTTGTTTTATGATATACTCACTGTTTATGAACGGTTTTTAGCGATAAAACGCACAGCAGCGCTTGTTCACGACGGGCAGCGCGACGGCGCCTATTGTACCACTTTACTCGAGCGTCCTAGGTCCTGCAACGCTACAGATCGCCACAGAGCTTTCTCATACCATCGGCATGATCACCTAGTATCCCTTTTTCGATATTCGATTCCTAAGTAAGTAAAACTGGCAAACGCATACGCCCACGCAGAACTTCAGCAGCCATAACTCGCGCCACGGGCAGAAAACAGCAAAAAGCATACATGGTCACCTGGAGAAGACACGTATGAACAGTCTAGGCGCTTGAGCGCTGGAATTGCAAACACGATGTGAGCACGAAATGGTTCATAAAAAGTTGTGTATTGTAGGCGTGCATACTTTAATGCTAGAGTTTGGTGATCCAGGGTTATTTTTTTTTTTTTACTTAGGAATCGAATATCGAAAAAGGGATACTAGGTGATCATGTCGATGGTATGAGAAAGCTCTGTGGCGATCTGTAGCGTTGCAGGACCTAGGACGCTCGAGTAAAGTGGTACAATAGGCGCCGTCGCGCTGCCCGTCGTGAACAAGCGCTGCTGTGCGTTTTATCGCTAAAAACCGTTCATAAACAGTGAGTATATCATAAAACAACTGTGTAGTGCAAGTTTGCAGCTTCTGGCCTGCAGATAAGTAGAGAAAAACAGTTAACAAAAAGTCAGGCTTATAATGATATTCATGTGCACCCGCCACCTTAATCCTATTATAGTGTTATAGTTAGGTGGCTTAGCAAAATTGTGGGGACGAAGCGGATAAAAGCACCAAACTTTCAGGATATTATCTATAGGCCTTATGAAGAAATTTTAAGATGGGAGCCAACAGATCTTTTCTATTATACCAGAGAAATTAATAGTAGAAGTTTGACCACAATTAATGAATATTCATCACAAAAATAATGTAAGTGAATACAATTAAAATGTTTTGAATATCATTAAACATACATGAACAAGCAGTGAATTTGATTAACTGTACATGTACATGAATTGTTAATAAACTTCCAATTAGACTTCTGACAGCTAAATCTATGTTAGAATTGATTCAATGGCTTTATAATGCATGTCCTAGCCAGTGACAATAGATTTGGTAATCCAACTTGGACAGACTTGGTTAAATTCCAGCTCAATCATAGCAGGCGAGCACAAGAAAGACCTATACTGGGGAAGATTGCACAGGCTGTAGCAGCTCAATACTCCCCTAGTATTACTACACTGAGGTTTGGTCATCTAACCTGCAGTAAGATGTCAGTGCAGTAAGTCTTTCTTGTGACTATTTTTGTCTATGGCATAGTTATGCTTGCTGTTATTATAGAGCCGTTTGTAACAAAATGGAGAGATTGCTATCTCCACAAAGTAGTGCCAGCCCAAGTTTAAAGTTAGTCTCTATTGATTAGTCTTATGACTATAACTATCCAGTTATCGACCTTTGTCTGATACTAACAATTAGAATGGAATTGAAAGAGTTTCTGCATAGTACAACTATATCATTCTGCTGTTGTACTGCCCATAGCTTTTACTCATACGTGCGTGTGGAGCTGTAACTAGTAATTCATTAGTTCTATATAACTTTGGAGCATGTTCACTCCAGGATTAGTACCGTGACTAAAATTAATTTCAATGTAATCAGTCTTCATGAAAGTTCAATATTATGTACAACTGCTTATAGTTTTAAAGTCTACAAGCTCTACAAACAATCTCTCTTGCTTCTGCTTCTAAACTGAGACTACATAGACTTTCTAACTATAGCTCGCTAAGGTATGTCTCTCAGGTTCTATGTAAAGCAATTCTGTATGATAAGTACAAGTCCTGTAGATAAAGGACTACTTTGTGGTGATAGCCATCTCTCCATTTTGTTACAAACAGCTCTATAACAACAAGCATAATTATGCCACAGACAAAAATAGTCACAAGAAATACTTACTGCACTGACATCTTACTGCAGGTTAGATGACCAAACCTCAGTGTAGTAATACTAGGGGAGTATTGAGCTGCTACAGCCTGTGCAATCTTCCCCAGTATAGGTCTTTCTTGTGCTCGCTTGCTATGATTGAGCTGGAATTTAACCAAGTCTGTCCAAGTTGGATTACCAAATCTATTGTCACTGGCTAGGACATGCATTATAAAGCCATTGAATGAATTCTAACATAGATTTAGCTGTCGGAAGTCTAATTGGAAGTTCATTAACAATTCATGTACATGTACAATTAATCAAATTCACTACTTGTTCATGTATGTTTTAATGATATTCAAAACATTTTAATTGTATTCACTTACATTTTGCGATGAATATTCATTAATTGTGGTCAAACTTCTACTATTAATTTCTCTGGTAAAATAGAAGAGATCTGTCGGCTCCCATCTTAAAATTACTTCATAAAGCCTATAGATAATATCCTGAAAGTTTGGTGCTTTTATCCGCTTCGTCCCCAAATCAGCAAATTTGGCTGTTAAGCCACCTCACTATTAGTGTGTCTAACACGGTGCGTATAGTGCGGTGCGCGAGACTGATCTAGCATGCACTGCTTCCCTCCTGACACCAAGACTTAGAGTTCAATGCGTACTGTGTTGATGTGCATATGTGACCGGATCTGGGAAAATGAACCTTAAGGGGATCTGTCGTAAATGGAAATAACGCAAAATATTCAGCACTTTGAATTTCATCAGCATCAATGTTGATGCAGAAATGATAAGTACTATCCTTGTTCTTTTGAATACAAAAGTGGTTTTTGACCCAAAAAGTCAAATTACTATGAATATCATGCGTTACTTTCATCTACTAGAGGTCCCCTTAAGGTTCATTTTCCCAGATCCGGTCACATATAGTCTCAATGACTAATTTCTTGCTCATGTTAACTATCATGCTCAGAGCCGTGCATGGTCATTCCATTTCAAAGTAACACTCATCATGTAAAATTCTGCGTCAAGACACAGTCATGTACAATAATTGCAGTCACCTCTTTTTGTTGTATTATTCAAATTCTTCTTTTATTGTGTAGTTAGTTGGTGTAAGCTCACAGCAAGCTATGGCTAGTTCAATAACAATTCCCGCGCATTTTTCATAATGACAATAAATTCCAATTAGCTCTCATTCGGACACGCCCATCCAGCATGGTAGCACTAGCTAATCGTTCTCTATCGTTCTCTATCTGTCTACTAGTCTACTGTACTCTACTATCTACCACAAGGACAGGTACATATCCTTCTTCACTATATGATCTCTCAAGGCGGGTTTAGCGGCACAGCAGCAGCCTCACGATAACTCTAAGTCTTGGTGTCAGGAGGGAAGCAGTGCATGCTAGATCAGTCTCGTTTGAACTACGTACTGTACTTTGTAGCCTCTGCGCTGCCTTCTCTTCTGAAACACTACCTCAGACAATCAACTAGACACGAGATTCATCACAGTATCATCAGGTACGCTTGCCTCTCTCTCTGTCTGATTCTCAGCTGTTTTTCATAGTCTTATCAATGCTGTGTTCTTATTCCTTGTTCAATCCAATCCTTGTGTGTTGTTCTAACATTGTTCATAAGTGTCTTCAAAACATCCTTTAATTTGCTTGCCTGATTTTCAGTCGTAACTTAGTATTTTGATATGTTCTTGTCTCAATTACTGTGTGTCAGTCTCACTGACTCATTTCATAATTGTTCTGACTATCTTTTGTTTTCTTTGCTCAGAGCTGTGGTTGCTATTTTAGACTCATTCCATTTCAAAGTAACAGAAGATCATCAAGACAGTGAACCACCAGCTGAGCAACAAGAGGAGGAAGAAGACAATACAATGGAGCTGACTACCTCAGAGGATCCACACCACTATACTCAACACCATCCTACCTGGTCTGGAGTCAAGTCTTACTACAGCGGTTCCATGTCTTCTTGCCGGGAAGCCATTGAAATGTTAATGAATACCGTTCATTATAAATCGTTAGCACTTCGAGTGCGAGTTATATTAACGTCATCTGGAGCGCTAGCGTAAACGGTGCGGTATGGTCTATCGAGTTCGAGTCAAGTAAAGCTCTGCCCCTTAACTTACTGATCTATTCAATATGGCTGTTCGCACGACTTGTGAGCCAGCGCTTATCCTGATGATCTAAGATGGCGCATGGTGTACCAACATGACTCGAAGCACTGGACTTGACGTACGAGGCCATCGCAGCCAACAGCCAAGTTAGATGGATGATTACTAAGACCAGCACCAAAAGAAGAGGGTTGATAGTAGCCAGGGAATGGAGCCCAGGGCGAATAGCGCCACGATTGATCCATAGTTGAAGGCTACACGTCGAGCTAGCTACACGCGCCACGTGGCCTGGTTTAGATCGGACTCCGCCTCTTTACCTTACATTCGAACTAACCGCGCGCTAGCTCAATCGATCCGGGCCAAAGAATGCATTTCAAGGACTTAGCGAATTAACAGGTCAAGCTCTACGCTTTTTCCTTGCTTGAAGTCATGAAACCGCTGTAAAGAGGTACTAACTATAGAATCTCAATTTAGTACTTGTACTATAGCAGCCGTTGAAACCTAGTTTTCAACTTCTAGCTAGTGTGCCTTTTCAAAAGTTAAAAATTTACTGAACTATAATTATTAATGATGTGTGATCTGTTTGTAGTCAGAGTACAAGTTTACTCATCACAAGGCAGAGGTGAATGAAGAGGCTGAGATGCTGAGGGTACCAGTTGCTATGGCAATGACTAAGCTCCTCCTCACTCTACCTGAGTCCTCTCTCTACCAGTCCAGAGTGAGTGAAGGATATTGTGAGCGTGATGGTGTACGTGTGTATAGTGTTCATGGTGTGTATTTCCCAGGACTGTTTTGTATGAGGATTAAGTGTGCTACTGTGTGTAATAGGTTCGTCATTATCAGTGTACGTGTGTATCAATGTTTCTTTGTTATAAAGTATAGGAGTTGCTGACGTGTGATAGTGTGTGTGTAGGTTGCTTGTGAAGGTGTGTAAGTTGCTCAAGAATCGTAGTCGTGATGTGAGAGCTGTTGCTAGGGACACACTGCTGAAGATGGCTCACTCTCTGGGCCCATGCTATCTACAGTTCATCGTGAAAGAGCTGAAGGAATCTTTAACAAGAGGCTATCAGGTGAGAGAGATAGTCAAATTTATAATTTAAATTTTGTTAAAGAAAATAATTTCAATGCTCAAATTTTAGCTTCATGTACTGGCGTACACTATCCATCACTTGCTGGAGGGACTCAGCCCCATCCTGAATCTAGGAGACTCGGGCTCAAGCCTGGACCTCATCATCCAGGTATTGTCATGACATGTATCTTTCATGATCATCTTTATGCATCCTCTCTCTCCCTCTCTTTCATCCTCTCATGCCCTGCAACTATAGCCCTTGAAGATAACATTGCCGCCATTACTATACACACATGTTTGAGATACTACAGAAATATGCTCGCTTTGGATCTAACAGGGTTTGCTGCTTTTAAGGTGAGTTTGTAGCTTGATGGAGCGGCCTAGTCAGTAACAGGTGTTGTCTCTGTGTGTTATAGGCAGTGACCACTATCCTTCAGTACTGCACCATAGACAGTATAGTGAAGGAAAGGGACTGGCAACTCCTGAATTTTAGCGAGTTAGCGCGTGCAATCCTTGTTGTAATCGCGGAATGTGGTTATGCATGAATAACTTATGTATACATGTAAGATGAATATCATTATAGTCATGTTAAAGATTGTAGTCTGCTCCTGAAGCTTCTTGTCTTTGCTACTGACTTTTTTGTCTTCCTCTTGTGCTCTTCCATCCACTGGGCAGCATAAGCATGCCCTCTCAAAGCTACATAGCCCTGAATTATCTTGTCTAAGAGAAGAGAAGACAGTTTCACAAGTAGGCAAAATAAGGACTCTCCAGTAGATAAAAGACTAGAGTTTGGAGATTCCAAGCTGTTGTGATACAGTGATTGACTACTGAGACTAGAAGTGAGTCCGGAGAGGTTTATGGTAGGTAATACGCACTCGTCGGGAGCAAGAGGACTACTGACAGGTGAAACTGCATTAAAGTGACTAGATGGCTGATCTGATGCAGGAGATAGGATAGAAAGTGGAATAGATACTGTCATACTAGGCTTTTGTTTTCGTTTTTTTGTGGTAGAAATATGCCTTCTTCCAATTTCTTCCCATCTATAACAGTGTGAAAAAACATAGCCCATCACACTTTTATAGCATATATTTTACTTGAACCTCATTCACAAACACCTTAGCTTTCTATATATATTGTTTTAAAAGTTTGAAAATATTCCCTTAGTGAGAAAACGTTGCCAAAGTTAGCCCTACTAGTGATACAGGCAGCCATCTTATTTAACAGTGTGAGTGCCTCATCCATCATTTTCATTGGTTGAGTATAGGCTATCCTCATCACAGAAGCTTCAGTAATACATAAAATAACCCCCTCTAGACCAAAATCCTTCAAGCTTTTATAAAAACGTTGCCAAAGTGAGATGCTTCACATAGAATGAAGAAGATAGTATACTTTGCTACATTTCCAGTGTTGATAACTATACACAACTGTTAATACAGACTTGCCTTGGCTTAGAAAGGCAGTTTCAATCTAGCAGGACCTTCAGTCTCCCCTGCAGAGCCTGAATTCTTCGTTTCTTTCTCTGACTTGGCTCTGGGCACAAGTGTACTAATGATATTCACCACGTGTTTAACACCTTAAACGCGCAAATCATTACAACACGGATTGCACACTATACTGTCTTATGTGGCTTAGTATTGTAGCCAGCAAGGTGTTGATGAAGTTGCCAGTCCCTTTCCTTCACTATACTGTCTATGACTGCACTGATCACACTATCACTGAGAGTGAATTAAAGATACTCCTCTCATTCATTGAGGAGGATATTCATGACTACCAGCGACAGAGCACAGCGTATCCACTGCTCAAGGTGAGCTAGCTACACTAGCATCATGTGACCTAGCTGCTGTGTGTAGGCCATATTGAGCAGGAAGCTGATGGTAGTGAAGGAGATGTATGATGTGATGATGAAGGTATCAGAGCAGTGTGTGTCAGCTGATAGTGAGACAGTGCGTGGACATGCTCGTCAAGTGAGCTAGCAGCCTCCTCATGTACTAGCTCATACCATGATACTGCTGTTGTAGGCTATTGTACAGTTCATGATGGACTATCCACTAGGAAAGAGACTCAACAAATACTTGGATTTCTTTGTCGCTAATTTGAAGTTAGTATGCTTATGGAGTTTGTACATTATGTCTCCCTCCCTCTCTCTCTCCCTCTCTCTCCCCTCTCTCTCTCTCTCCCCCTCTCTCTCCCTCCCTCCCTCACTCTAACTATAATGATCAGTCTGGTCGTCAGTCAGTGATAGAATCATTGACACTAATCTTCACTAAATTTCCTGAGGTGACTAGTAGCTAATACCATGATGTTCCATTCCCTCTCTCTCTCACTCACTCTCCCTCCCTTCCTCCCTCCCTCCCTCCCTCTCACTCTCTACTACAGAGGCTCCTTCATCGTAATGCTGGCTATCTCTTTGTTCCTCTGGCTACTCAAATGATCAATGATTCTTCACCATATTGTCGGCAAATGGCAGCAGAGTCTATCAAGGCGCTACTACAGAGAGTGAGTCACCATCATGTGATGAGGTGTTGAAGTGTGTTATGTGACTCTAGGTTGGTAAAGAGAAGAGGAATGAGATTGCTATCATGATAGAGGACTGGTTTATTCATGATAATGTGAGTGGCTAGTCAGTACGTAGGAGCGTATAAGGGGAAGGATTGAGCGTTCAGTATTCGCTATAGTAATTAATTTGTGAATCTAATAAGTTATAATTATAGCCTTCATCATGTGATCAATTTACTCATTTCATTGCAGTTAGTCCACAAGAGGCTGGCCTCTCAATGCCTGGGTCTACTCATTGACGTGGAAGAGCAATCATTTGAGAAGAGGCTTGACACGTTTCTACCACTCCTGTCATCATGTCTAGTGACCACATCAACCACTGACTGTACTAGCAGGCTACCAGAGCAGTCAGATAATGAGAGCTGGTCAGTGGTTAGTGAGGACCATCTTCTCTACAACACACTATCAACACTCAAGAAGATCTTCAACACTTGTATGGTAGCCATGGAAACCAGTGACCACACCCTAATCATCTTGAGTAAGTGTGTCATGACAGTATCCATGCCACATCACTAACCTCACTTTTCTTGGTCGGTCAGATATTCTCGCAATACATCTGTGGCTCACAATTCTGTTTCTTGGTGTGATCATAGATGTTGAGCAGCCATTCCATTGTTTGCTAGCGCTTCTCCACACTCACAAAGGGATCCCAATCGTAGACGGGATCCCTGTCCTGGTCTCAGACACAGGCTGGTACTAGGTGACCCCCTTAACCCACCAACGTCCAGGAATGTGTATTATTGCTTTCGGAGAAGTAAATGAAATCTCGTGATGCTACGTCGTCACGCCCCTTCTCATCTCGCCCGCGTTGTTACATAAATATTGCCACTTGAAATCATTGATATATGCGTTGACAGTCAGTATCTTGCCCTTTTTTAAAAAGGAGGCTATAATGTGTACTGGGTATGAGGCTATAATGTGTACTGGGTATGAGGCTATAATGTGTACTGGGTATGAGGCTATAATGTGGACTGGGTACGAGGCTATAATGTGGACTGGGTATGAGGCTATAATGTGGACTGGGTATGAGGCTATAATGTGTACTGGGTACGAGGCTATAATGTGTACTGGGTATGAGGCTATAACGTGGCCTGGGTACGAGGCTATAATGTGATGTGTGTCTCTACTAGGTGCAGTCCAATCATTGCTGGATCACTCTCATGCATGGGTACAGCTAGCATCTTGTCAGTTGATGGGACTAGTGTTTGCTGGATGTGACCAGGACGAGGTAGCTCACTCACTAGCCACTAGTGCTGAGGAAGGAGGAGCCAGGAACAAGAGAAGAAGATTAGAGCGCCATTGTCTGGTTGATATGAGCACAGTGAGTGGTATTATTGATGAGCTGGTCACATGACTAGCTCACTGCAGGTGAAGCTACTGGCAAAGGCTTTCCTGACTATTCTACGAGCTCCTGTTCTTGGAACTGAACTAGCTAACCAGGTATGGTAGACTAGTGACTAGCCGTGTTAGACTAGTGACTAGCCGTGTTGGACTAGTGACTAGCCGTGTTAGACTAGTGACTAGCCGTGTTGGACTAGCGACTAGCCGTGTTAGACTAGCGACTAGCCGTGTTAGACTAGCGACTAGCCGTGTTAAAGACTAGCGACTAGCCGTGTTAGACTAGCGACTAGCCGTGTTAGACTAGCGACTAGCCGTGTTAGACTAGCGACTAGCCGTGTTAGACTAGCGACTAGCCGTGTTAGACTAGCGACTAGCCTTGTTAGACTAGTGACCAGCCGTATTAGACTATAGTGACTAGCCGTGTTAGACTAGCGACTAGCCGTGTTAGACTAGCGACTAGCCGTGTTAGACTAGCGACTAGCCTTGTTAGACTAGTGACCAGCCGTGTTAGACTAGTGACTAGCCTTGTTAGACTAGTGACCAGCCGTGTCAGACTAGTGACTGGCCGTGTCAGACTAGCGACTAGCCGTGTTAAACTAGCGACCAGCCGTGTTAGACTAGTGACTGGCCGTGTCAGGCTAGCGACTAGCCGTGTTAGACTAGCGACTAGCCTTGTTAGACTAGTGACTAGCCGTGTTAGACTAGTGACTGGCCGTGTTAGACTAGTGACTAGCCGTGTTAGACTAGCGACTAGCCGTGTTAGACTAGTGACTAGCCGTGTTAGACTAGTGACTAGCCGTGTTAGACTAGTGACTAGCCGTGTCAGACTAGCGACTAGCCGTGTTAGACTAGTGACTAGCCGTGTTAGACTAGTGACTAGCTATGTTAGACTAGCGATTAGCCGTGTTAGACTAGCGACTAGCCGTGTTAGACTAGTGACTAGCCGTGTTAGACTAGTGACTAGCTATGTTAGACTAGCGATTAGCCGTGTTGGACTAGCGACTAGCCGTGTTAGACTAGTGACTAGCCATGTTATACTAGCGACTATAGCCGTGTTAGACTAGTGACTAGCCGTGTTGGACTAGCGACTAGCCGTGTTAGACTAGCGACTAGCCGTGTTAGACTAGCGACTAGCCGTGTTAGACTAGTGACTAGCCGTGTCAGACTAGCGACTAGCCGTGTTAGACTAGTGACTAGCTATGTTAGTCAGTGCTGCTAGGCTACTGACACCCCGCCCACTGCAGGCTGTTAAGAACTTGGTGTTCATTGGTAAACTACTGTACAAGACTAGCACTCAGCTCCATCAGCAATCACTCAGTGATGATAGCAGCTGTGGTGGACCACGGAATGAACTGGATTGGTTGATTAGTGAGATGGGTTGGTTAGCAAGACAAGAGGCCGGACACCATCCTAAGGAGACCATGAAGAGAACGTGTGTGTTCCAGTGGACGGCAGCCGTTGCCATAGCGATGGGTGAGCAGGGACTAGGTGAATGGGTGAGCAAGATGTTGCCACCTCTGTACAAGGAACTCAGTGCAGCAGGTGATGTGATGAGCAAAACAGCAGGTGAGAGACAGCTTATGGGGCATGATACGTGTAGCCTCGTACCCAGGCCTGCTCTAGCAGGAGGCCTGGGTACGTGGCTAGATCTAGCTGGTAATATCTGCTGCTGTAGGAGCTGTGAGCCTGCACCATTTAGCAGAGGAGGTTGTTGATCTGATCAAGGATCAGTGTGGGAAGGAGGTGTTCTCTGTGGCTCACACAGCAGTACATCAACAAGCTGTTGCTGTCAGGACCAAGAGAAGAACAGAGAAAGCACTTCAGGTATACACTACTGTTAAAATAATTTTTTAACTACTTCTCAAAAATTGATGCATTTATCATACTAATTTGTTAGTAAACTATTAAATTTTTCAAGTGAATAGTACTGCACTAACAATACTTTACCAGTGAAGTCACTAGTGGCTCCTCATTCTTCTCAACTCTCCTCACTGCAGGCAGTCACTGATCCAGAGAGAAGCGTGAGATGCAAGCATCGTAAACACTTGCTAAAGCGGGAAACTAGGAAGAGGAAAAGCGTTTGTAAACCAGCTGCTCAGGCTCACTATAGTCCATACTTAGTGAAGAGAGTCAAACAATAATAGTGTGGATATGATGTGATGATCAGTCAATTGATCGAGTTGATTGTGATGGTTTGGTACTGAGTGTTCCAACAGAGACTGAGCAGTACTGCACTGTCAGCTGATAGTAGGTGGAGCTGATCTAGTAATGAGATTCACAGCATTAATGAATTTAGTTTAGCTCCACCCATTCCTGTATGTGGGAGTGAGTCGCTGTCCTTCTTCTCTGATCTTGATCGTGGTCGTTACATGCTGATACTGTGTGACTACCTCTTGAGATATGGCGGCTCCTCAGCGTGAGTAGGCGTGTTTGTCTTGATACCAACTTTTAGCTAGTTTCTTTCTCCTCACAGCGAACAACACGTACGAGCCTCATCCTCGTGTTCTACACCAAACCATTCGTGTTGGTAGTAACGTATACATGTGGGCTGGATTGGTGAACGGTATGCCACGAGTACACGACAGTCAAGAGAAGAGACAGTTAATATCCTGTGTGGAGGTGTTCCACTCTGAGAGAGGAGACTGGACACGTCAGCCAACAAGTGGAGCTCCTCCACTGGGAGTGTATGGATATTGCTGTACTGCAGTGGGTGATGCACTCCACTTCTTTGGTGGATGGTGTAACCATGATGACTGCTGTCATAACAGTATTCACTCATTGAGCACATCGTCCCTTCACTGGTTGGAGTTATCACCCACCACATCAGAGGGTGGGGCACCGATGAGAAAGAGTGGCTGTGGTACAGTAGCATTTAAGGATGGAGAGGAGGACATCTTGTACATAGTAGCAGGGTATAGTCCTACTCCATCATATCATCAGCCTGGAGCACAGTATAAAGCTAGTAGTACTTGTCATGATCGTGTCTTCTGCAATGAGCAGCACATGATCTCACTGAGTACAAGTGAGTGATACTGTACATACATGTACTATAAGTGTTGGAACAGTTTACTAATGTATGTAGAGATGGTGCTTGTGTACTAGCTCAGTTTGTCTATCATTTATTATCACTATGATAGTAAAAGCATGAGTAATACATATAGGTTAGACGACGGATCGAGGCAACTACGGGATTTAGAGTGCCGCGGGAACCGATGTATAGACGTTCCGAGCGCGTAGCGCGAGGGCGTCTATTTCGGTTGCCAAGGCGCTCTAAATCCCGTAGTTGCCGATGATTCGTCGTCTAAGGTATTTATACTACAGCTACATGGCAACAATAAACCGACGCAGATATTTTTGAAAAACAATGGTTGATGACCGTCCCAAAGCGACAAGTTACTGCAGCATGAGCGTTTCTTCTTGCTCGAAAACACGAGTGCTGTGACCCGGCTGCCACACCCACAAACGCCGCTTTGCGTTACACGTGGCAATGGCTGAACTTTGACTTCAACGAACGGTTAGAATGATAGTTACTAGAGTCCAGCAGTCTTTTGTACGTGCTTGGTGCGTTTATTAGGCAAGCTTTAAGCTGTCAACATAGGAAAACGCGGTGAGTTACTTGCTTTCTTACGCTTTTCATGCATAACAAGTCGATCGTTGCATGATCGTAGCCAAGTACCCGGGTCTATAGTCGCTGTGCTAACCGGCCAGAAGCGAACACAACACGTACTGGCCCAGTAACTACCAAAGCTAGTACCTGTATACAAAAGAAACTCATGCCAGAGAAAAACATGAACATGAGTTCCAGCGGAAAAATATGAGTTCCAGCGGAAAAATACGAGTTCCCGCGGAAGAATACGTGATTTATTTTCCTCTAACTGACCAATCAGATTCTAGAATTACATTGAACTGTAGTATAAAAATGTATATTGTACATGTACGTTGTACCATTGAGTGGTACTATACCAGTAGTAGTGAGAGATGATGTCATCACCTCCTGCAGGAGAGTGGAGCTCACCAAACATTACTGGACAGCCTCCTCCTCCATTGTCCCATTTCACACTTACTCTAGTGGGTGAGAGAAAAGCTGCACTGTTTAGTGGTTTGAGTGAATCAGAAGCCATCAGTGATGACCTGTTGATAGTTGAGCTGAGTAGAGATACTGTGGTGAGTGTTATGAGGATTGTGATGTGGGTTATACATTGATCAATGGTTAGACCAGCACTGTATACAATAGAGGACAATACAAATTGATGTATCATTGTCGTTCTACAATAGTCATGCGTATTTCTAATAGTGTGAACTGTGAATGCTTCGTAACGGTAGATGAAACCTCATAATAACCGGTACTAATGCTAAGATCCTCTAGCACAGGTAATTACTAGTTGCTTCAATTATGGAATTATGTCATTGATCGTGTCGTCATCGCTAAATCTTGATAAGCTTCATTCGGTAAGAGATCAAAGCAGGAGCAGTGCTGAGTACTGGCTTACTGAGATCAAAATAACCTGAAGTGAATTCAAAAGTAAATAAGAAACTTCAGATGAATTATTGTTTCTGGGACAGTAGCATCGTCTGTGCGGGACGCAAGACACAAGCACAAAATCCGTGACTATCCCGCACATTTCAGGACTTATTATGTGAAGTTATTCGAGGTCGATTTGTGATGTCTATTATAGGTAGTCGGGTGTGAGCACAATATTCTGGAATAGTTTAGGGAATAATGGGCTGGTGCAGGAATAGAATAATTTTGAGATTTTTAGGAAGAATTCTCAAAGCAACACCCCAAAGTAATTCAAAATGTTATGTAATACAATACTAAAGCATTGTATTCTGATAGACAGTACAGTGCATTACATGTAGAAACATCAATGATCTTCCAGTACAATGGTCACCAAGCTACAAATACAAGAACTGTGTTGCTGTATTGTGCACGGTCAGATATTATCATACAGGCTTTCTTTTTGAGAAGAATAGCGAGAATTTGTCACTAACAACACGCCATAGAAATAAAACTGTAAATGTACGATCGTTTTGCAATCGTAGAACGACAACGAATGTTTAGTTTTTATTGTCCTCTACTGTACTATAGTTGCAAGTTGATTTCCATCCTCAATGCTTGATGTGTCACACCTGATTGTGCAATACAAGGAAGCCATGTATAACTGTTATCACAGACTAACCACTATCCTGCAGTGACTAAGACAACCAAATTACAAACTACTGTACATACAAATAGCAGCATATTGTGTACAGTGTAATCACATACACTATTGCTAACACATCATGTTATGTGCTGTGAGCATGTCTGTTATAAAGTGATAGCCCAGGATGAGTCTGCTCTTCCTCTTACCAGCACTGGACCAGGATCAACAAACCTATCAACCGATCAGTGGAATGGCCTGAGAGGAGGTTTTATCATGCTACCACATGTGTGAGTGGTCCACTACTAGTGATA
This sequence comes from Haliclona indistincta, assembly GCA_964017065.1. NCBI lineage: Eukaryota > Metazoa > Porifera > Demospongiae > Haplosclerida > Chalinidae > Haliclona > Haliclona indistincta. The sequence goes on from OZ024789.1 coordinate 2,170,366, forward strand.
GTGGGAGGGCGCAATGGGCTGAGTACTATCAGTGACTGTTGGATTGGTGACGTCACTGCAAACCAGTGGAAGAAGGTATAGTGTTTGTATCTTAGACACTTTCAAGATTGGTTTGATACTGTATACATTCTTCAGCTATCCCTCCCTGACTCTGTGACTGAACGTTACTTCCACTCACTTTCTGCTCTACAACTATCACCACACAGTGTGTTACTGGTAATATTTGGTGGATGGATATCACCTCGTTCTAATAATCTATCCCACACTGCCCTCATTGAATTGAGTGAGTACTATCAATGTATTGTCCATGCAGTACAGCAGCTATAGTGAGAGACACTGGGCAGTGGTACAGGTGTACTGCTGACATAACAGCTCCTTTCTCCCATGCAGTCCTGCAGGAAGATGGCGGGCAGTGGGTGGTGGGTAGGATATTAGAGGGAGCAGCCTTGGAAGACAAGAGAGTGTACCAGCAGATGTACCGGGAGATGATACAATACAATGGTCAGTTCAAAGTAATTATTTACACATGTTGTGTAAAGCAATTTTTATGGTTTTTCAGATGCCAAGGCATCACTGGGAGTAACAGTCATCATGAATATCACCAACATTGGTACCCAGGGCTATCCTGGCACAGGAAAAACATCAATTCTCGACCTCGCCATGGGGAAAGAGCCAGCCCCTCAAAGGAACAGTACCGGCTGTATTGATCCACCCTCTCGCTACATGCTGATCAATAGTGAAGCTGATTCCAGTGCAGCACAAGTGGAGTGGGAGAACGTCACTACAGACAAGATGTTTGAAATGGTTTGTGGAGCAGTGAAGAAGACCATTGAGGAAAGTCCATTGGACAAGGCACAGGTCCATTCAGACAAGCCTGCAGTAGCAGAAACTAGCTCACTTGCTGCGAACGACACTGCTGCAGAGTATGACCCAACTCCTGTTGCCAATGAACTGGTCCCTCCTACACCACCAGCAGCAGCAGCAGTAGCAGGCAGTGCTAATCAGATACCAGCAGCAGCTGAGCCTTCTCTTGATCCTTATTCTCCAGTGGCTAACGTTGGCTTTACTTGGTTTCCTGATCTGCTCAAAGAACTGTACAGCAGCAGAAGTTCTGGTATAATCTTCAACTCCCACTGGATGATGGTGACTGATTGTGGTGGCCAACCACCATTTCTGGATGCAGCCGCTCTTTTACTTCGAAACAGCTGTCTTCAAATCTTTCCTCTCAAACTCAACGAGCACTTGAGCAAAATTGCAGAGTTTTCTTATTTCTTTAGTGGCAAGTCTGCCAACTGTGATCAATTTGATGTAGTGTTGAGCAATCAACAGATAATGGAGACTCTAGCCAAGTCTACAGCTTCTATTCAGCCGCCATACACACCGTCAGCAACTGAGTGTCCAAAGGGAGCTAAATTCACAATCGTGGGCACATTTGAAGATGAGGCACACCATTGCAGTGAAACAGTAGCAGAGAAAGAGAAGATTCTCAAACAAGTCCTCGAACCGTACGAATCATTCCGAGTGCAGCTGGGTAGCAAGGTGATCCTGCCTATCAATGCCGTCGCCATGGACACCGAGACCAAGAAGGAGCGGACAGAGTCAGCAGAGAAACTTCGACAACTATTGCAAAAGGCAAATGTGACAATGAAAGTACCGGTAAAGCTGCGCTGGTTTGGGTTTCTCCTGAGCATGCTGACTATAGCTGAGAAGGATGGTAAAGCCATACTCACACTTAGTGAGTGCTATAGACTCGGAGACTCTCTTGGGATGGACAAATCAGAGACCATGAAAGCAATCCAGTTTTTCCACGACATAAGCCTCATCATGCATTTTGATACTCCGAAGCTCAGAGACTCTGTCATCATCGACACCAAACCAGTGCACACCAAGCTCTCTCGACTAATCTTTCTCTCGTTTCTGGATGAAGATTTTCTTGCCGAGCACTACAAGGACATTGTCCTTCCTCATGGAGCTAAAAAACTACTCCAGCACCACGGGCGCTTCACCCGGTCCACACTAGAGTCATGTGTTGAGTTCTCTGAGGCCATTCCATTGCAATTCTTTGTGGACATTCTAGAGCACGTAAAGATAGTGGCTGCGATTGACCAAACATCAGAGTATTTTATGCCTTGCGCTCTACCCTATGCTACTGAAATGCCTGACTCCTCCCACCCATGGGTGATTAGACTGAAAGTAAGACGAGGGGTCGATGAAGAGTATGTTCCTATCCCAGTGGGTTATCTACCAGCCATTCTAGTCTTCCTTCTCACTATCTTCCCAGATCACTTTTCTTTAAATCGAAAGCAGAGGCAATATCGAAATAGAATCGAGTTGGTTTATGGTTCTGGAGGAGTGGTCTGTTTAGTGGAGCGCCATCTTCAACTGGAGGTACATTATTCTCTCTCTGACCAACTTCAGCAAGAGTGCACGAACATTCGAAATCACGTTTTGAAATCGATACGTAAGACAGAAGAAAAGCTCCACATCAAAGAAGGTGCGATCACCAAAGTGGACTCTTTCCTATGCTCCTGTGGTGAGGGCAGCAGGACCCAGCACATCTGTGCCTACCACCCTAAGACACAGATTGTAGAATGTGAGGAGACAAGAAAAATGGTTAAAACTTATCATCAGCTGTGGCTAGGTGTGTTGTGATGTAGTCTCTGATGATACATGTGATAATTGTATTGATGTAGGAGCAGCAATGGAGAGCACTGCACACTCTATTCACTGCAGTGACGACACCAGTGACAGTCATGAGCTACCACCACTAGCAGCAGCAGAAGGTGAGCAGTGTATACTGGTATGGCTAGGTCAACCTCAGCTGGTATTATGTGGTATCATGATAATACAGAGAGTGTGTGATCATGATCAGCTTGTGATGATGGATAGTGACTAGTAAACAGTGTTTACACTAGTAGTCATGTATCATTAGGTACTGTATTACCATATATGGTTGATAAACATGTAGTAATATGTGGCTACCACTATCTCTTACTATACTAACAGTGGTTTATCACAATAGCTCTCTCATGTCATAGTTTGTATTCTAGTGTTGCTCCATTATTACTGGTCATGTGAGCCATATCTTTAGTGTTCTATAAGCTAGTCATGAGATGTGTTGAATCAGTTGTGTTAGTGACTGTGTTATTACTGTCAGTACTGATGGTATTATACCAGTAGCTACTACAGTATCTGATGGACACACACCATCTCATGATCATGGTAACACTATACCTGCTACTGCTGTCAATATGGCTCATGGTGTCTCATTTGTCATGGTGTCTCAAGCTGCTCATTGCTTCGTGCACTTTGTAACGCACTATGGTAGCACATCTAGCCACCATTTTTACAAAAAAACAAGGTTCAGTCTTTGCTCTGTCTGGATATGCAATGCTTTGTACAGCAAAATCAACACGCGCAATGCTACGAGTGTTTCTTTTAAGCAACCATTTCTGCTGGCTTGTGAGCGGAAGCAGTATCCCATAACCTTAAGTAGAACCATAGATATTATATTATTATTGCCTTCGGACTGGGATTGGTCACTATAGCTCACGTGAGCGCATAGTAACAATACATTTTGGTGTGTGCACTCTGCGTTGCGCTTGACCTAAATGCCGCAGTACATTAGCGAGCAGAAAGTCGTGAACTTTGTGTACCTCTACTGCAAATAAGAACTATTTTCAGTGTACGCTGTTGTTTTATAATTGTCATTCAATTTGGTATAGGCATGTTTTTCTGCGCTTGGGTGATATGCATGGTCACAGTGCAATGAGATATACAGGAATTTGAGTATTTAATCACATGAATAGCTTGTCATTGTTGGTAAAATGGTAAAATGGCTTTCTGACTTTGAGAGTGAGTACCTAGAATTAATTTATGTATGCTAGGTTTCACACAGACAAATACAGAATTTCCTCTCTGTTTGAGGAAAACATATGAGAAATTTAATACATTATTTTAGTGTTTTTAACAACTGCTTTTTGAAGTCAAAAACTGCATAATTTAAATTGCTACTGGTTCCACAAAATATCTGTTTACCCACTAAATTCGTATTTCCCATCTCTAACAAAATGTGAGTATGAAACGTAGCAATAGCTATGTGAAATGTGAATAAGTATTTTTTTCTGTATCTAATCAGAAATTTATTATTATTTTTGTTGATCTATGTTTAGGAAGTTCCATCTTCAAAGTGATGTGTTCTTCAGCTTTTCTTGCTGTGCTAGTAGGTATCATCATTGCTATAGTCCTGGCATTCCTGGGCTCATCACATGTTTTCCAACATGGTAAGCACATGGCCTTTCACAATATGCTGTTCACTGCACTATTACTACAAGCAGCCACACCTCCTACTCAACCCTCCTCTCAGTCCTCTGGCTCTATCGTTCAGCAAATCACTTCAGAAAAGGCTCTTATCGACGAGTTTCCTGTATCACACATCACCGAACCACTTACTCTGTGTAGTTGTTTGAACAATGATGATCTTTTCATCAACTGTAAACAAATACTTATTGACCATCACATGCAGACTAAGACAGCCACCATGAAGATACTGGGCATGTGGATCGACCAGTCACCAAAACTAACATGGAAAGATGTTGTGGAAACTCTATTCTGCTATCGTCTGGTAAACAAAGCTGTACAACTAGCAGAGAGACATGGAGTAGACTGGAAACCTATTCATGACAAGAACAGAAAAGACTAGTGACTTTGTGTTCTTTTTACATTGATTTTTGTAATTATACTTCTCAATCATATTATTTTTTTTGTCTCAATCTGCGTAACTGTTGTTTGAAGATGTGGCTTGTTTTTATATCTAGCTCTCTTGATGAGCAAATTAAGCATGTACATCCAATGGCATGCAAGACCTCGTAATAGAGGAGGTCAGGGTACTAGAGCATGTATGCATTGCAGCAAACAATGTTCCACGAGCGTGGCTGAGAGAAGCCTGGGTATGTATTGTTAGTACCTTGATCCCATTGATTAAACAACAGCTAGCTACAGTTGACTGCACGTACAGTAGTACACTCAAGGATAATTATTTGAAACATAATTATAGTAATACAACTATCCATCTATCCATGATGCAAGAGGCTTTCACAGCTATTGTAATCTTGTGCTGACATGCTGGCGTGCAATTTGTGTTTGTATGTAATTATTAGGTGTTGTTTTGTGTAAAATGTTGTTTTACTTATCTTGCATATTGTATGTGCTAGTCACAGGTATCTATAGGGCTGTCTATGATCTGTAATAAAAAGCGTATGTTCCTTTTTACTTGTCAGTTCCTGTAGTGTTTTTGCTGTACTGTCGTCTTAATAAACCTGAGTCAAATACCACGCAGATGATCACTATAATTATGTGACTTCTATTATGGTCAATACTTTAATTTTGGCTTCTGATCATGAATGATTTCATACTTTTATAATGCATGTTCAAATACATTTTTCCTTGTATGCATGTGCAGCTAGCTAAATTACTATACGAAGGCATTAGCACCTGGGTGGTGCCAATTTTTTGTTGTTGGAGCAATCGTCATCAGACCAGTCGTGGAAGATGTGCTTCAAGAATGCAAGTCACAGTCTGGGATAGTCTTGTGATCAAAAAATCTCCTTTCACAAACTCTAATCCTTCTGGAGCATCTTTGATTGCATCGATGACTTGAGGAAGATCAAAACTCAATGTTTTAATATCAGGGTATTTTGACTTGACGGCAGCCATGCATGGTTGGCCCTAAGCTCCCTCCTATGTCACAGATAGTCTTGCCTTTATAGGGAGTCCAGTCAAACTCATTAACTACAGCAGCAATCTCAATTCCTACATACACAGGGATTTGGAGAAGGTGTAGGATCAGGACCTATGCATGTACAAAAGGCACATGATAATAACATACGCAGCTGCATAATCATATTATATCAGCTATAACCATAATCAAATTTAAAAAAATTATTTGAAGATGATTGGCTGATATACTATTCCCGCGCATTTTTCATAATGGCATTGTATTCCAATTAGCTCTCATCCGGACACGCCTATCCAGCATGGCTAATCGTTCTCTAGCCTCGTACCCAGGCATCTCTCAAGGCGGGTTTAGCGGCACGCAGCAGCCTCACGAGAGCTCTAAGTCTTGGTGTCAGGTGGGAAGCTCAAGCAGTGCCGATGCAAGATCCGGGAGTCAGTCTCGTGTGAACTACGTACTGTAGTTTGTAGCCTCTGTGTTGCCTTCTCTGCTGAAACACTACCTCAGACAATCAACTAGACACGAGATTAATCACAGTATCGTCAGGTATACTTGCCTCTCTTTCTGTCTGATTCTCAGCTGTTTTTCATTGTCTTTATTCAATGCTGTGTTCTTATTCCTTGTTCAATCCAATCCTTGTGTGTTGTTCTAACATTGTTCATAAGTGTATTCAAAACATCCTTTAATTTGCTTGCCTGATTTTCAGTCGTAACTTAGTATTTTGATATGTTCTTGTCTCAATTACTGTGTGTCAGTCTCACCGACTCATTTCCTAATTTTGTTCTGACTATCTTTTGTTTTCTTTGCTCAGAGCCGTGGTTGCTATTTTAGACTCATTCCATTTCAAAGTAACAGAAGAGCATCAAGACAGTGAACCACCAGCTGAGCAACAAGCTGGAGGAGGAAGAAGACAATACAATGGAGCTGACTACCTCAGAGGATCCACTCCACTATACTCAACACCATCCTACCTGGTCTGGAGTCAAGTCTTACTAAAGAGGTACTAACTATAGAATCTCAATTTAGTACTTGTACTATAGCAGCCGTTGAAACCTAGTTTTCTACTTCTAGCTAGTGTGCCTTTTCAAATGTGAACCAAAGTTTAAAATACTGAACTATTATTAATGATGTGTGATCTGTTTGTAGTCAGAGTACAAGTTTACTCATCTCAAGGCAGAGGTGAATGAAGAGGTTGAGATGCTGAGGGTACCAGTTGCTATGGCAATATGACTAAGCTCCTCCTCACTCTACCTGAGTCCTCTCTCTACCAGGCTATAGGGTGAGTGAAGGATAGTGTGACAGTGTGATGGTGTACGTGTGTGTGTATAGTGTTCATGGTGTGTATTCCCAGGACTGTTCTGTATGAGGATTAAGTGTGCTACTGCATGTGTGTTACAGGTTCGTCATTATCAGTGTGTGTATCAATGTTTCTTTGTTATAAAGTATAGGAGTTCCTGACGTGTGATGGTGTGTGTGTGTGTGTAGGTTGCTTGTGAAGGTGTGTAAGATGCTCAAGAATCGTAGTCGTGATGTGAGAGCTGTTGCTACTATGCTCAAGATGGCTCACTCTCTGGGCCCACGCCATCTGCAGTTCATCGTGAAAGAGCTGAAGGAATCTTTAACAAGAGGCTATCAGGTGAGAGAGATAGGCAAATTTTATAATTTAAATTTTGTTGAAGAAAATAATTTCAATACTCAAATTTTAGCTTCATGTACTGGCGTACACTATCCATCACTTGCTGGAGGGACTCAGCCCCATTCTGAATCTAGGAGACTTGGACACAAGCCTGGACCTCATCATCCAGGTATTGTCATTACATGTATCTTTCATGACCATCTTTATGCATCCTCTCTCTCCCTCTCTTTCATCCTCTCATGCCCAACTATAGCCCTTGAAGATAACATTGCCGCCATTACTACACACGTGTTTGAGATACTGCAGAAATATGCTCGCTTTGGTTCCAACAGGGTTTGCTGCTTTTAAGGTGAGTTTGTAGCTTGATGGAGCGGCCTAGTCAGTAACAGGTGTTGTCTCTGTGTGTTATAGGCAGTGACCACTATCCTTCAGTACTGCACTGATCACACTATCACTGAGAGTGAATTAAAGATACTCCTCTCATTCATTGAGGAGGATATTCATGACTACCAGTGACAGAGCACAGCGTATCCACTGCTCAAGGTGAGCTAGCTACACTAGCATCATGTGACCTAGCTGCTGTGTGTAGGCCATATTGAGCAGGAAGCTGGTAGTGAAGGAGATGTATGATGTGATGATGAAGGTATCAGAGCAGTGTGTGTCAGCTGATAGTGAGACAGTGCGTGGACATGCTCGTCAAGTGAGCTAGCAGCCTCCTCATGTACTAGCTCATACCATGATACTGCTGTTGTAGGCTATTGTACAGTTCATGATGGACTATCCACTAGGAAAGAGACTCAACAAATACTTGGATTCCTTTGTCGCTAAATTGAAGTTAGTATGGCTTATGGAGTTTTTACATTATGTCTCCCTCCCTCTCCCTCTCTCTCCCTCTCTCTCCCCTCCTTCCCTCCCTCTCCTTACCTCCCTCTACTTCGCTCCCCCTCTCTCTCTCTCCTCTAGCTCCCTCCTTCCCTCCTTCCCTCCCTCCCTCTCTCTAGCTATGTTGATCATAGAATCATTGGCACTAATTTTCACTAAATTTCCTGAGGTGACTAGTAGCTAATACCATGATGATGATTCATTCTCTCTCTCTCTCTCTCTCTCTCTCTCTCTCTCTCTCTCTCTCTCTCTCTCTCTCTCTCTCTCTCTCTCTCCCTCCCTCCCTCCCTCCCTCCCTCCCTCCCTCCCTCCCTCCCTTCCTCCCTCCCTCTCCCTCTCTCCCTCCCTCCCTCCCTCCCTCCCTCTCCCCTCTCTCTTTTTACTGTAGAGGCTCAATGCTGGCTATCTCTTTGTTCCTCTGGCTATTCAAATGATCAATGATTCTTCACCATATTGTCGGCAAATGGCAGCAGAGTCTATCAAGGCGCTACTACAGAGAGTGAGTCACCATCATGTGATGAGGTGTTGAAGTGTGTTATGTGACTCTAGGCTGGTAAAGAGAAGAGGAATGAGATTGCTATCATGATAGAGGACTGGTTTATTATTTCCTTTTTTACTCCAATCTTCAGGCAGTTGTCCAAGCTTTTCCAGTTGCTGGCAGCTAGAAATCAGAGAGAAATACTTTGTCAGATATTTCAAGTAAGCTCAGCTATAATTATTACAAAAATAATATTATTATTCATTTTCCTGTTCAGACTATTGGAAAGAAAAATGAAATTGTTAAGGAAATTTCTAGAATCACTGCTATGGTAAGAAACAACATGCAATCATCACATTTTAATATTGTGCATCTATGAAGACGTATTTAAAAACTGATATTGTCATCTATGAATATCATTATAATAATAATTATTATGAGCTGTTTATTATTCATAGCTCAATTCTTGGAGCACCACTCAACTCGAGGAGCCAGACTATGAGCTGAGATTAGACGGCTTTGCTGCCGGCAAGCAACTCCTGCGCTCTGGTCTACCAGACAGCTCTCTCATCATCGCCATTCTCCCTATCCTCCATAACGCACTATTCTTTGTTCATCAGGTAAATAGCAAATAATATCAAGTTATAGTTTTTGAGCGTTATTGTTTAAGACTGAAGATTCTATACGCGAATCTTTATCGAGTTTTATATCAGAGTTAATTTCGACCACGCCCATGACCACACCCACATCCGGTGAGTGTATCATCGATGTTGGTGTCTTCTCAGAATCTAACGGTTTGTGTTCCTCACTACAGACACAGACCCATTCCAGTGCCTCGTGATCCACACCCTGGTACCCAGTATCAAAAGAGGACTACGATCGAAAAGACAGGTATTTTCGGGTATTTTGAATGTATTTATCATTAGAAATATCAGATAAATTTTTGCCTTTGTTATCAGGTTACGATCCACGAGTTTATTGACCTGTTGTCTCGCCTGGTTCGAGGCTATCCCTCACACAAGATCTTCTCTGAGCTATCATCGCTCACTAACCCTGACCCAGAGGCCGATATACTCCAGAACATTCGTCACATTCAACTGCATCGTCGAACCAGAGCATTACACAGACTCTCTAATGTTATATCAGAAGGCAAGCTCAGTCAAGCTACCCTCACTGGTTATCTCCTTCCTCTAGCTAGTAATGTTGTCTTCTCTCCTCTGAGTGCCAGGGAGCACAATCTACTATCAGAAGCAGTGAATGTTCTCAGTGCAATGGCTAGTCAGCTACAGTGGAGTGCCTACTATCATCTACTGAAACACTACCTCAGACAACTATCAACACGAAAAGAGATTCATCGTAATATTATCAGGTATAGCTTCATGACTGCTGGGCAGCTGGCCTTGTTTCTATCTCTGATATTGCTGTTTGCTTCTTTGTGCCTCATTGATTAACCATTACGTACCTACTTATACCGTGTTTTCACTGGGCACGGCACTGTGGAACAACAAGATACTTACTCATCCATCGATTTTGAACACGGACCTAAGTCAGACTAGCCCTCCTGTTTCCGCTACAAAAGTGGGGTGTGTTGTGCCAAGACGTGCCATAGGGCAGGTTCAACAGCTTGACTCGGCTCAGCATGCATTATCAAGTGTTTACACTAGCAAAGTTATGTTAGCTGTGCTGGCCCGGTTATTATTTCCAGTGTAGACACGGTGTTTCTGTGTTTTGACTTGATTCTGCTCATTTTATTTGCTCAGAGCTGTGGTTGCTATTTTAGACTCATTCCATTTCAAAGTAACAGAAGAGCATCAAGACAGTGAATCACTAGCTGAGCAACAAGAGGAGGAAGAGAATGATGAGGACGAGAAAACAGAGAATGAGACATCAGCTAGCTCACTACCTCAGAGGATCCACTCTACTATACTGAACACCATCCTACCTGGTCTGGAGTCATGCCTCACTAAAGAGGTACTACTAGCCAGCCTATTTAGTAGTTGTGCAGAAGAATACTGCTTTGACTTCCGGTTGCCTTTTCAAATAGTACAGGACGATGTTATAACTTGATATGTGTGATAATAGTTTTATTATGATCTGTTTGTAGTCAGAGTACAAGTTTACTCATCACAAGGCAGAGGTGAATGAAGAGGCTGAGATGCTGAGGGTACCAGTTGCTATGGCAATATGACTAAGCTCCTCCTCACTCTACCTGAGTCCTCTCTTCATGCCTATCTACCAGGGTGAGTGGAGGATATTGTGATGGTGTGACAGTGTGATGGTGTGTGTGTGTAGGTTGTTGTTGAAGGTGTGTAAGACGCTCAAAAATCGTAGCCGTGATGTGAGAGCTGTTGCTAGAGACACACTGCTGAAGATGGCTCAATCTCTGGGCACACGCTATCTACAGTACATCGTGAAAGAGCTGAAGGAATCTTTAACAAGAGGCTATCAGGTGACAGTGATAGTGAAATTTTGTAATTTAAATTTCAATGGTTTCTTAGCTTCATGTACTGGCGTACACTATCCATCACTTGCTAGAGGGACTCAGCCCCATTCTGAAACCAGGAGACTTGGACTCGAGCCTGGACCTCATCATCCAGGTATTGTCATGACTTGTTGTTGTCATGACATGTACATCTATCATCGTCACCTCTCTATCTCTTTCTCTCTCTCCCTCCCTCTCTCTCTCTCTCTCTCCTTCCCTCTCTCCCTCCCTCCCTCCCTCCCTCCCTCCCTCTCTCTCTCTCCCTCTCTCTCTCTCTCTCTCTCTCTCTCTCTCTCTCTCTCTCTCTCTCTCTCTCTCTCTCCCTTCCTCTCTCCCTCTCTTCCTCCCTCTCTCTCCCTCACTCTCTCTCTCTCTCTCTCTCTCTCTCGCTCTCGCTCTCTCTCTCTCTCTCTCTCTCTCTCTCTCTCTCTCAGGTGTTGTTGGATGATGTGTTTGGTACACCAGCTGAGGAGAGGGAAGCAGTAGTGTTCAAGATTCCTGAGAGCCGCTCTCAAAGCTTGAACTCATTTGAGCTACTGGCTCGTTTTCTCTCACCCACTCTGGTCCCTTCTCTACTAGAACCAGTCAAAGAGGTGTGCTTGTGTGTGTGTGTGTGTGTGTGTGTGTGTGTGTGTGTGTCTGTGTGTGTGTGTGTGTGTGTCTGTCACTCTCTCTCTCTCGTAGATGTTGCAGGCTCATCTCAGCTCTAAGGTAGCTACACTGGTAGAGGAGGTGTTTCGTAGAGCAGGCTATGGTGTGTTGAAGAACACATCATTCACAGTAGAGACTGTGCTGGTGTTTGTGTATAAACTACTCAACAATACTGTAGCTCAACAAACAAGGTGTGTGACAGCCTCACAACCAGACCATATTGGAAACGTACACATGCATAGTACTTCTATGTCTGGCCGTATCAAATTTGGGGGAGTGGTGTATCAATTCTGTCAGTGGCTAGCTGTAAAAAATGTATTACTTATTTTCTCATCCTCAGACCCAAACCAGGTCCTCTGGTGTCTAGTGCAGTAGCTGGGTCTCGTCCTCCTGACTGTAGACTCCTCTCTCCCAACCCATCACGTATCAAGCCATGCAGGACAGCAGCAGCATCAGCTGAAGGCAGTGTTCCTGGTCACATCAGCACCATCACTATGGGCTTTGCTCTACATGTTAGTAGCAGTACAGTATGATCATATAGTATCACTCACTACATAGCTTCTCCACTCCACTCTCAAGAGAGCTACTAGCAAGATGGACTCATCCTCAGCTCAGACCCAACTGGAGATGCTGGACCCATTTGTATCACTCCTCACTAACTCATTGACCAGCTCACAAAATGTCAAGCTACTCTCTCGCTCACTCCACTGTGTGTCTGCTCTGCTGCGCCTTCTTCTACCAGCTCTTGAGGAGAACATTGCCACCATTACTACACACGTGTTTGAGATACTGCAGAAATATGCTCGCTTTGGTTCAGTTGGAGCTAACAGAGAATTGATCTTTGCTGCTTTTAAGGTGAGTTTGTAGCTTGATGGAGCGGCCTAGTCAGTAACAGGTGTTGTCTCTGTGTGTTATAGGCAGTGACCACTATCCTTCTGTACTGCACTGATCACACTGTCACTGAGAGTGAATTAAAGATACTGCTCTCATTCATTGAGGAGGATATTCATGACTACCAGCGACAGAGCACAGCGTATCCACTGCTCAAGGTGAGCTAGCTACACTAGCATCATGTGACCTAGCTGCTGTGTGTAGGCCATATTGAGCAGGAAGCTGGTAGTGAAGGAGATGTATGATGTGATGATGAAGGTATCAGAGCAGTGTGTGTCAGCTGATAGTGAGACAGTGCGTGGACATGCTCGTCAAGTGAGCTAGCAGCCTCCTCATGTACTAGCTCATACCATGATACTGCTGTTGTAGGCTATTGTACAGTTCATGATGGACTATCCACTAGGAAAGAAACTCAACAAATATTTGGATTTCTTTGTCGCTAATTTGAAGTTAGTATGTTTATTCTGTTTGTATATTATGTCTCCCTCCCTCTCTCTCTCCCTCCCTCTCTCTCTCTCCTTCCCTCTCTCTCTCTCTCTCTCTCTCTCTCTCTCTCTCTCTCTCTCTCTCTCTCTCTCCCTCCCTCTCTCTCTCTCCCTCCCTCCCTCCGTCCGTCAATCCCTCCCTCCTTCTCTCTCTCTCTCTCACTCTCTCTCTCTCTCTCTAGCTATAATGATCAGTCTGGTCGTGAGTCAGTGATAGAATCATTGACACTAATCTTCACTAAATTTCCTGAGGTGACTAGTAGCTAATACCATGATGATGATCTATTCTCTCTCTCTCCCTCCCTCCCTTCGTTTCTCTCTCTCTCTCTCTCTCTACCGCAGAGGCTCCTTCATCGTAATGCTGGGTATCTCTTTGTTCCTCTGGCTACTCAAATGATCAATGATTCTTCACCATATTGTCGGCAAATGGCAGCAGAGTCTATCAAGGCGCTACTACAGAGAGTGAGTCACCATCATGTGATGAGGTGTTGAAGTGTGTTATGTGACTCTAGGTTGGTAAAGAGAAGAGGAATGAGATTGCTATCATGATAGAGGACTGGTTTATTCATGATAATGTGAGTGGCCTTACAGTCTGTTCAGTTGCAAGAAGCCACTAAAGTATGATTTTTACAGTCAATAAACAATGGCCTTCATGAATAACGTCAGGAGCATAATGGGGAAGGAGCTTTCAACTGCCATATTTGCTATAGTAATATCGAGATCTAAAGTCCTCCGCCATGCGCTGTTGCTACTTGGACTTGGGCCTTTTTTGTGCGTTGTGGCTCTATACGTATGCGTTCATCGTCTTGCCCGTTTCCAGCTAAAACAAGCGAGCGTTTAGCCAAAGCCATGATCACCTTCTTATGCTTTAGATTTCGTTATCCACAGTTGAACGCTCCTTCCCCTTATACGCTCCTTATAACATGCATGTAAAATTACGTATGTATGACTGTATAAGTTTGAACGTGACTGTATAAAATAGTTCATAAGTATAATAGCACTGTATGTGTATGTGTGTGTACATTAAAAAAACTGAGACTATAAACTACATAGGGTCATTATTAGGGAGACACGGTAGTGTCTCCCTATGTAGGGTTGAACGAGAAAACAAGATGGCGGCTACATACAATGTATTAGCGTTCAAACGCTGATATTTCGCCTGGTGATGAATTTTATACGTCCAAGGACACTTAAATCTGCAATCTGGCGTTGCCCCATCTTACAGTAGCAAGGAGATTGCTCGAGATTGTTACTAAAGTGACGAACCTGGAAACGGTGAAAATCGAGTTTCGTCATCTTCGTTTTCTTCTTTCTTTCTTCTTCTTTCTTTCTTCCACTCGCCTAGCACCTTTACGTGAGCAGTGCCGAGACCAAAACACCCACGAACAGTCGTGAAATTCTCCTGGCATGTGCCTTTTGAACTTAGTTTTTAGCGGCGAAACGGCGATATAAATTCCGCGATTTCTTGATCGTGATCCATTGTCAGCTAAGTGTTAGACGCCATTAATAATTATAGTGATTGCGCAATACGCACGTGACCAAGCTGTGGTTAGCGCACGTGACCAAGCACAAGCTTGAGTATCGCCACGCCGTATAGATCACGGAGAACACATATTTGTCTGGAGTGAGTCTTTGAAGAACGGTAAGCTAGCAAGCGCAGAATCACCATTCTGCCTTGCCAGATAATTATAACCGCCGTAAACAAGTGTGGGCGGGGCCCGTATGCACTGTATCATGTATTCATGCATGCGTAGGCGAGCTGATATCTACAGCATAACAATTATTTAGCTACAAGTTTAAAATTGTTAATAATAAAGAAAAGCCATCAACAACAGGAAAACCAAATCAATGGTGGAAACAAAGATGGCACAGTAATTGCATGATATTGAACTGCACTTCACTGAATAAGAAAAAAAGGACACAAACAAGAAAATTAAAAAGATTTCTATCGAAATCAAAAGGATGTAGGGTTGTGAAATCTACCACTGTTCCACAATGTAAACTAACAAGGAACAAGCATGGAATGGTAACACGATTGACTTGCTAACAGACCATAGATCCCTACATCAGTGGCTGTACATAAGCTGTCACAAGCTGAATGCACGTCAGGTGTCAGTCAACAGCAACAAGCTAAGCTGAACTAGCTATAGTCAACTACAGCAGCCACTGATGTAGGGATCTATGGTCTGTTAGCAAGTCAATCGTGTTACCATTCCATGCTTGTTCCTTGTTAGTTTACATTGTGGAACAGTGGTAGATTTCACAACCCTACATCCTTTTGATTTCGATAGAAATCTTTTTAATTTTCTGGCTAATAAGTTACTATAGCCTACCTTCATCATGTGATCTATTTCCTCATTTCAATTGCAGTTAGTCCACAAGAGGCTGGCCTCTCAATGCCTGGGTCTACTCATTGACGTGGAAGAGCAATCATTTGAGAAGAGGCTTGACACGTTTCTACCACTCCTGTCATCATGTCTCGTGACCACATCACCCACTGACTGTACTAGCAGGCTACCAGAGCAGTCAGATAATGAGAGCTGGTCAGTGGTTAGTGAGGACCATCTTCTCTACAACACACTATCAACACTCAAGAAGATCTTCAACACTTGTATGGTAGCCATGGAAACCAGTGACCACACCCCTATTATCTTGAGTAAGTGTGTCATGACAGTATTGTGTGATTGGCCTCGTGCTGACTGCTCCATGCCACGTCACTAACCTCACTTTGCTTGGGCGGTCGGATATTCTTGCAATACATCCGTGGCACACAAGTCTGTTTCTTAGTGTGATCATAGATTTTCAGCAACCATTTCATTGTTTGCTAGTGCTTCTCCGCACCCACAAGAGGATCCCAATCATAGACGGGATCCCTGTCCTGGTCTCAGACAGTTACATGTACACAGGCTGGTACTATAGGCTGGTACTACCCCCTTAACCCACTAACGTCTAGGAATGTGTATAATTGCTTTTCGAGAAGTAAATGAAATCTCGTGATGCTATGTTGCCACGCCCCTTCTCGTCTCGCCCACATTGTTACATTATTATTGCCACTTGAAATCATTTGCACACATGCGATGACAGTCAGTACCAGGCCTTTTAAAGGACTGCATGGGTGCGAGGCTATAATGTGTACTGGGTACGAGGCTATAATGTGTACTGGGTACGAGGCTATAATGTGTACTGGGTACGAGGCTATAATGTGTACTGGGTACGAGGCTATAATGTGTACTGGGTACGAGGCTATAATGTGTACTGGGTATGAGGCTATAATGTGTACTGGGTATGAGGCTATAATAAGATGTGTGTCTCTACTAGGTGCAGTCCAATCATTGCTGGACCACTCTCATGCATGGGTACAGCTAGCATCTTGTCAGTTGATGGGACTAGTGTTTGCTGGATGTGACCAGGACGAGGTAGCTCACTCACTAGCCACTAATGCTGAGGAAGGAGGAGCCAGGAACAAGAGAAGAAGATTAGAGCGCCATTGTCTAGTTGATATGAGCACAGTGAGTGGTAGTATTGATGAGCTGGTCACATGACTAGCTCACTGCAGGTGAAGGTACTGGCAAAGGCTTTCCTGACTATTCTAAGAGCTCCTGTTCTTGGTACTGAACTAGCTAGCCAGGTATGACTAGCTGTATTAGTCAGTGCAGCTAGGCTACTGATACCCCACTCACTGCAGGCTGTTAAGAACTTGGTGTTCATTGGTAAGCTACTGTACAAGACTAGCACTCAGCTCCATCAGCAATCACTCAGTGATGATAGCAGCTGTGGTGGACCACGGAATGAACTGGATTGGTTGATTAGTGAGATGGGTTGGTTAGCAAGACAAGAGGCCGGACACCATCCTAAGGAGACCATGAAGAGAACATGTGTGTTCCAGTGGACGGCAGCTGTTGCCATAGCGATGGGTGAGCAGGGACTAGGTGAATGGGTGAGCAAGATGTTGCCACCTCTGCACAAGGAACTCAGTGCAGCAGGTGATGTGATGAGCAAAACAGCAGGTGAGAGACAGCTGATGGTGCATCTGTGGGTGATATGTAGCTGTAGCCTCGTACCCAGGCCTGCTCTAGCAGGAGGCCTGGGTACGAGGCTAGATCTAGCTGGTAATATCTGCTGCTGTAGGAGCTGTGAGCCTGCACCATTTAGCAGAGGAGGTTGTTGATCTGATCAAGGATCAGTGTGGGAAGGAGGTGTTCTCTGTGGCTCACACAACAGTACATCAACAAGCTGTTGCTGTCAGGACCAAGAGAAGAACAGAGAAAGCACTTCAGGTATACAATACTGCTAAAATAAATTTGTTGACTATATACCACTTAAAAATTGATGCATTTATAATACAAATTTATTAGTACTGCACTAACAATACTTTACCAGTGAAGTCACTAGTGGCTCCTCAATCTTCTCAACTCTCCTCACTGCAGGCAGTCACTGATCCAGAGAGAAGCGTGAGACGCAAGCATCGTAAACACTTGCTAAAGCGGGAAGCTAGGAAGAGGAAAAGTGTTTGTAAACCAGCTGCTCAGGCTCACTATAGTCCATTCTTAGTGAAGAGAGTTAAACAATAATAGTGTGTTAGTGTGATCATCTGATGATATGATGTGATGATCAGTCAATTGATCGAGGTGGACAAGATATAAATCATCACGCTCGCTTTGTCTTTAGCATGTTGACAGGTGTCTGATATGCATCTAGGTAGAGTATCAATTCTTTAACACTCACGCTATACTGATGTAGAGCGAGAAGATAATATATGTCCTCTCAAAAGTCTCTTCAAGAAACCAGCTCGAAGTGTTATCACAATGAAACCTATAATTCTGTTGTCATGGAGCCGGATCACGACCTGAGGGGCATCCCGACGGCCGGATTGTCGGATTAATGGGTTGTGGTCACGGTTATTCACTTCCTGATCTGGGTGGTGTGAATATAGCCACAATCCCGTGAAGAGCATCTGAGCATGGCCTCCTCCAAGCCATTTCTTCCTCCAGGATTCTATAGAACAGAGCTCAACAGAACGACTTGGGTCGTGCCTGAGCGGTATCAAGATATCCGACTTATAGGACAGGGTAGCTTCGGAACAGTGTGGTGAGCTCATTACCCGTGCGCATGCAGTTATACTTTTGTGGTTTTGTTAACAGCTATTGTTTATATCATAACTTTGTAACTATAGGTTCCATAACATTCAGATTTGCCGAGAACATCCACACACCATTCTACTGTGTGCATGCTAGCATTGAAGATTTTCCATAACTCACTAGCAAAGTTAGAAAGGATCAAGTAGCATGTATCATTTTTGCCCAGTAGCAAATGTTTTTAGGCCTGGAAATTGGCATTTGGCTGAGTTAAGAAAATTCGATCGCATGCACGCATGGTTCAAGCTACACTTATAATTCCAACGCGAGTGAAAAATTCACGGATCTGGTTATTCATTGCACAGATCAGCGTTCTTAACTAGCATAAATGCGCAAATGCAAGCCTAAAAAAAGCATTTGGGACTAAAAAACACCCGTTTTTGTGCATTTCTGTCTTGCACAACGTTATCAAGGTTATCAACGTTATCAAGCTACCAAACTTTCTGTAGTGAAAGATGAACCATTCTGTGAACTCCTTGTAAAGTGAATTTTCTTAACTCAGCCAAATGCCCATTTCCAGGCCTAAAACATTTGCTATACTGGGCAAAAATGATACATGCCACTTGATCCTTTCTAACTTTGCTAGTGAGTTATGGAAAATCTTCAATGCTAGCATGCTCACAGTAGAATGGTGTGTGGATGTTCTCGGCAAATCTGAATGTTATGGAACCTATAGTTACAAAGTTATTATATAAACAATAGCTGTTAACAAAACCACAGGAGTTCTACTCTTTAAGTTGGAAGCACTGTATATCAGTTTGCTTACGCGGATATGTGTGTCGTCTTAGCGCTCTAAAATCTCCACGAAACACTCTACAGCTTCTTCTCAGTCTTATGAAGGCTTTTTCTTTGCTGGCAAGCCGCCTTGCTCGAGCGGCTAATCGATGGATTTCTAAAGCTACGTGTCCATGTAAGAGCACTTTACGGTAGCATGGTTTCCAAAGTAGTTATTATAGTTGTTTGCGAAGATCTTTCATAACTGAAGCGAAAGCGGAAGTATGACGTTGGCCAATCAAACGCACGTAAGCGTGACTAACTGAAGCTATACACGTGACGAAAAGTGAATTTGATTGGAAAGCTTGTGCTTGCACACTTGTGCTTTCGCTTCCGTTATGCAAGTTCTTTGCAAACAACTGTAATGCAACCGGCAAGTTGGGCGGTCCATAATTCACGTAAGTTACGCTTATACTTTGGTGGGCAAGCTGACAGTTCTACCGGACTTTGCAGAGACCTTGCACCACGAAGCGTAAAGCAGAATTATTTGCTGACCAGTCAAATTCACTGCTACTCAAGTGTATTAAACCATGCCTATCCACACATTAAAGACTATACTTCTGCTTTTCGCTTCGTGGTGCAAAGTCCGGTATGATACAGACCTAATCATGGTGACGAATTGCTGTGTGTATGATTTCACCAATCGTGTCAAAATCGGCTCTGTTGGAACAAAAGCAATATTTTCTGACAACCTCTGTTTCGGTTTTGGCTTCAGAGATGCAACGTAGTCACTAAAGCCGATTTCCCATATAAGGGGGGTCACCTAGTATCAACTTGTTGATCCGTTTGCGACCGAGATCAAGATCTAATCAATTGATCAAGGTGTTTTTCTGTGCGTCTTCAAGCAATCAAGATGACGGCTTCGGAGTCGATCAAAGGATTTTACTTTAAATTACGCTGTTAACTCACTGCTATGACAATTTTACCTTGTCTAGCTGTATTGCAATAATTAATTTGCTGCTGTTGGCAGTGATACACGCTATACCTTCGCTGTAAGATACTGTTAGCAACGCAATATGGCGGAGGGGTGTGTTTAAGTCAACGTAATAATAATTATTGGGTGGAGCGTACATACGTGTCATCATTACGTCAGTAGTATGACGACATCACATCTGTCATCTCATGCCTGGGCACAAGAGTTCATCTTAATACCGCGAATGTTAGCAGTTATGTAGACGACCTACTCTGCATCTCTGTTAGCCATTTTTAGCAGTACAGCCGTATCAGCTATCATAACTTATTATGCTACAGCTAAGCACTGTGATTAAATAGATTTTGTGTTTACCTGTATGGTTTTAGCTTGTCTAGTGCAGTGGCTGCGCAGTGCAGTATTAGTACTATAACCGCGGCCAAATGGAAGGATTGAGGAGTGTAAACGCGCACGTGCGCGACCAAGATCAAGGGATCAAAGTCTGAAATCTGCAACGATCAAGCGATCAAGGCCAGATTTGGGACGATCAAGATCTTGATCCTGGTCGCAAACGGATCAACAAGTTGATACTAGGTGACCCCCTTGCCATACATTTTTCTCTCTATACTGTCCACCAAGAGAGGCGTGGCTGGTGACGTATCCCAGTGCGGCGTGCGCACAATTATTACTTTTTGAACCATGTATTGTGAGTGTGTCACCCAACCTCTTATCGTCCTGGCCTGCACTTTAGTTCTGTGCGGTTGACTGTGTTTTTAGCTAAAATAATGTTGTTTGGTGTTTTCTCGTATAGCTCTGCCGTGAACGTGGATACCAACCAGCATGTGGCTCTCAAGAAGCTCCACAGACCGTTCCAGAGTCACAAGCACGCTAAGAGAGCATACAGAGAGGTCAAACTGCTCAAGCTCTTCTCAAGTCGACAGGATGTCAATGTGTGTTACAACATGCGCTCTCAAGCAAGCATACTGATATTGTTTATTTTTTATCTCAGGTGATTGAGCTGTTGGATGTTTTCACTCCAGCAGACTCTTATGCTGACTTTCAAGACGTGTACGTGACATCCACATACACTACACAAAATGGTTCAAATCATGTATCTGTTTTATCACCTTGAGGCTAGTAATGAGACTATAAATAAACTCATGTCAATTTCCTAGGTAGACTGTAGATATTCTATATCTCAGTAATATTTTTGGTGACAAGTCAATCATCAACTTTGAATTTCAGCCAACTGTCTATAAGTTCTAGGTCATTTTGTTCCACATTACTACATCACTGCTTGACATTAGGAGCAGTTGAACAAAAATTTCCATCCTGTCAAAGGCATTATCGATTTTACGTCACAAAACTCCACAGTTCACTACTTTACGCTGTAATCCTTCAGATATGGTTTTTTCTTGGTACAGATATATTGTGACAGTATTGATGCCATCAAATCTCAAAAACGTCATCTATACCAATGTCCTCACCGATGATCATGTCCAATTTATCATATATCAGATATTGAGAGGACTAAAGGTAACTAACTAACTGTAACTTCTTATTTGACTAAATTTTGTGAAACTTCAAACCATCCTCTAAAGCATGTGTCATTAATGTTAACATTATTATGTTGTGGTATAATAGATGCGTCTTAAGGTATGTCTGGAGTTTAATCAGAAAATTTGTTTTAACACCTGTAACTTGGTCAGCCTTTGTTCAATTCTTTTCAAAATTGTAACACTGTTTCTTCTAGCTATGCACTTTATAAAGGCCTATATTTTTGTGATTATTGGACAGAAATGCGAGCTAAAAAGCGAAAGCGACCAGGTTGTCACATTTTTATAATTATTTTTGAATTAGCTCGCCACACTGCCTTTGGTTTGTTGGTTGTTTAGAACAACTACATAGCTGACTTTCAGCGAAGGCCGCCTCTCCTCGAATAAGTAAAAAGTTTGTACCTCGAAAATTCAGCGAACATTTTCACTAGGCCAGCATGCTGCTTACACAAAAGAGCTTGTGGCGGCCTGTGATGACCAATATCAATGAAGAATCCATGAGGCAACTGTTGGACACTGTTGCTACTCCATCGCTGAGTTAGATCCCACCATAAATTTGTGTTGTTCTACAGATTGAGTCTTTCTTTGAGCTACACATGCCCACATTTACACACACACGTGCACATTTGGTTTGGTATCAGTTCGCCTACTCCCATTTTGCCTACTAAGGGCCTAATGCGTTTTGTTTCGCCTACCAAAATTATGCCCTAAACCCTGAACCCTAAAAACCTTCTCCTAACTGCGCAAAGTCGGGAGGGTCGTCCTAAACTGGGCCTTATAGTGATTCTGTACGCGTGCACGTAGATAATATAAGCCGCCGAAGGCGGCTTGAGTAGGCAAAACGGCACACCTGGGCTCTTAATAGGCAAAATGGGAGTAGGTGAACTGATACTATCCCGCACATTTACTCGAGACTCTATTTAATGACACAAGCAGACTCTTAGCTAATGCCATTCCAAATATGGAAGCATGGCGTGGCCTGTGCTTTTGCCCTCAGCTGAAGGGGTCACACTAAAAGTAGGAACGGGGAAATGAGAAACGGAAACGAGGAAATGAAGAAACAGCCCCATACCTCCCGACGAGTTTAGCTAGAGTCGATGGCCCGCTTTAGAATGACCCTCCCGACAATCCTTAGGTTTACCAAGGGCCGAAGGCCCGGGTTAGGACGACCCTCCCGACCTTGCGCAGTTAGGTGAAGGTTTTTAGGGTCTTGGGTTTAGGGTTTAGTAGTTAACCCTCGGCGCATGCGCGAGGGTTACGGTACTTGGTTTGTCGTTCATTAACCCTCGGCGCATGCGCGAGGGTTACAGTACTTGGTTTGTCACTCATTCGTTCATGTATTTAGCAAAATCCACGAGTCTCATTGCAAGCCATTGTCGTGCTAAGCCTGTTCATACCCTTACCGAGTTTCAGAAGTGAGCGATGGTCTCTGTAGCTCGATGGACAGAATGAATGAACGAACGAAGAACAGATTTCACAAAACCCTCGGCGTGTTGCACATTGTAGAGTTAGCTCCTTAGTTTTGGTTTTCAGAAGGAGCTTTGCAGCTAAAAAGCCAACCTGCTTGCTATTGAAACTGCACTGCTAACCAGAAGACTGCTGACCACAAGACAAGGTGTGTCAAGTGGGCGTGACCGTGAACACTGAGTAGGTAGCCATTGCTCTGGCTTTGATAGGCTTTTTCTTGAGATGTCTATACGCACCCCCAGAGATGTCCTGCAGTTTAGATGGAATCTACAGGTACCTAGGTAGTCAACTATGGGCGCTTTTGTCGTCAGAGAGGTCGAAGACGGCCGTCAAGGTGAGCCAGCCATAACTCGAGAACGAAAGCACTTTAGCAAAATCCACGAGTCACATTGCTAGCCATTGTCGTGCTTATCATTCTCATTACCTTACCAACGCGTAGAAGTGATCGCTGATCTCTGCAGCTCGATGGACAGAATGAAAGTGCTTTCGTTCTCGAGTTATGGTATGGCTGGCTCACCTTGACAGCTATCTTGGACCTCTCTGACGACAAACGTGCCCATAGTTGACTACCTAGGTACTTGTAGATTCCGTCTAAACTTCAGGACAGCTCTGGTGGTGCGTAGACATCTCAAGAAAAAGCCTATCAAAGCCAAGAGCAATACTCGAGTTCACGGTCACACCCACTTGACACACCTTGTGGTCAGCACTTTGCTGTCTTCTGGTTAGCAGTACAGTTTCAATCGAGGGGTCCGCCACTGGCCAGTTTGGCGTACGATATTCCGGAATACACGTATTCCTAGTATTCGGCCATGGATTCCCGTATTCTGCCAAGGATTCCAGTATTCCGGATGGATTCCTGTATTCCGGATGGATTCCTGTATTCAGGATGGATTCCTGAATATACCGGGTGGATTCCTGTATTCCGAATGGATTCCCGTATTCCGGCTTGTATTCTATGGATTCATATGGATTCTGCGGGCGGAGCTCGAGGGCGGAGCCATCAAAGAAGCAGAGAATTTCTAGCTCTGTTTGTGATTTGCTGACCTCGATGGCCTTGTTCGGACTTCTCTAAAGACGAACTGTCTAATCTGCCGCTTACACGAGGCCCTAGCCGCTATTATAGTAACTCGATTCACCTCCGGGCCGCCGTGACATATTGATCTCGACTCACCATCTGTCGCAATCTGTATTCTTGAAATCATGCGTGATGTAGCTAAACTTCAGTAGCCAGGCTTTATCATTATTGGTGAACTTATTGGTATGTATGCAGCCGCAATGAACGAATTTCACAAACCCTCGGCGTGTGAGCACCGTTGCAAATATTGTAAGCTCCCTAGTTGGGGATAGCAACAGGAGTTTTGCAGCTAGTGCCAACCTGCTTAGCTTATAGGCTATAGCTATATTGAAACTGCTAACCAGAAGACAGCAAAATGCTGACCACTTTCTAGGCGTGTCATATGGGCGTGACATGCATTAACACGTACCATTATCACCATATTGCTAGCCGTAGGCTTTTTCTTGAGATATGTACGCACATTCAGAGCTGTCCTGTGGTTTAGATGTAGTCTACAAATACCTAAAAGTCAAATATGGCCGCTTTTGCTGTCAGAGAGGCCGTCAAGGTGAGCCAGCCATAACTCGCGAGAGCGAAAGCACTTTAGCAAAATCCACGAGTCATATTGCTAGCCATTGTCGAGCTTGTCATGCTCATAAACTTATCAGCGTAGAAGTGATCGCTTATCTCTGCAGCTCGATGGACAGAACGAGCTTAAAATTAATTTCTGCAATAGATACAGTACTATGAAAAATACTGCTTGCTAGCGTTCTACGACAACAATTTTTTTAAAGGTGGACCAACCACGCCCCTTACGTGCAACCCACAATAATGCATTAATAAACGTTTACTTTATAACTATAGCTAATTAATTCAAGTGGATTCCTGGATTCGATCGTGGATTCCTGGATTCGATCGTGGATTCCTGGATTCGATAGTGGATTCCTGGATTCGATAGTGGATTCCTGGATTCGATAGTGGATTCCTGGATTCGATATGGATTCCTGGATTCGATAGTGGATTCTTGTATTCGAACACGGATTCCGTGGATTCCCAGAGAGAGTGTACGAGATTCCTCGAGTGTCGGACCCCTCGGTTTCAATAGCAAGCAGGTTGGCTTTAGCTGCAAAGCTCCTAATTCTGAAAGCCAAATAACTAAGGAACTAACTCTACAATGTGCAACACGCCGAGGGTTTTGTGAAATCTGTTCATTTGTTCGTTCGTTCTGTCCATCAAGCTGCAGAGACCGTCGCTCACTTCTGAAACTCGGTAAAGGTATAAACAGGCTTAGCATGACAATGGCTTGCAATGTGACTCGTGCATGGATTTTGCTAAAGTGCTTTCGTCTCGAGTTATGGCTGGCTCACCTTGACGGCCGTCTTTGACCTTTCTGACGACAAAAGCGCCCATAGTTGACTACCTAAGTACTTGTAGATTCCATCTAAACTGCAGGACAGCTCTAGGGGTGCGTAGACATCTCAAAAAAAGCCAAGAGCAATGGCTACCTACTCAGTGTTGACGGTCACGCCCACTTGACACGCCTTGTCCTTGTGGTCAGCACTTTGCTGTCTTCTGGTTAGCAGTGCAGTTTCAATAGCAAACAGGTTGGCTTTAGCTGCAAAGCTCCTTCTGCAAACCATATCTAAGGAGCTAACTCTACAATGTGCAACAGGCGCCGAGAGTTTTGTGAAATCTGTTCATTTCTAGTGCAATAATGGCGCCATTTCTTCATTTCCTTGTTTCCGTTTCTCATTTCCCCGTTCCTACTTTTAGTGTGACCCCAGCTGAAGTTGTAAGAGCAACTAGTTTGCCTAGCAACAGTTTAGCCTAGCGAAAATGCAATTAACGCTTGTGAATCTAGTTAATGCTATGCATTTCTGGGCGAGCCTGAGCTGTTACAGATCAGAGTAGCGCGTGTCAGATCAGATCATACATGTACATTCATAATAGATAGATGTTTACTTTGTTGTAGTTGCTGCCTTCCGTCTCTGCCGGTTGTCCCTTTGTCACTCCAGGCATCTCTCTCGTTGGTCGGGTGACTCTGCTGCATGTTGTCGTTTCCTGGCACTCCTCTGGTCTTGTAAAAGTTGTCTCAGGTGTCTCCAATGTTGGTCGCTGTCCTGTCCTCAGATGTTGAGCAGTAAAAGTTTGTTCATCAGACATCATTAATTTTGAAAATTACGCCCCATGCGGATATTACGTCATCATGTATGCGCGTTTTCGGGACATTCAGAAGACAAACGCTATGTGCGTGCCACATACATAGATAGATACATCTCCGCGACGTAGGACGTTCATCACGATCAATGTGGGACTAACTATATTGATTGTGAATATCATTATAAGTGATGTCCTTGTGGCAATTAATTGTGCAGTATATCTCTGAAACCAAACAGAAATCTCCACTCTAATGCTGGATTATTACTTATGAGCCTTTAATCTATAAAATTCAGAATTCTTAGAGGTGAATTTGAACTCCTGACATACCTTAAAAGGAACTATTTGCTAGAATTACTTACATAGCTAGTTGCCAAATTAAAAAAAATTTGCCCGGGACACTCATTAATATTCAAACCACACCTACACAATTAATCGACCACACCTACAAATTAATCGATCACACCCATTAATTTTAATAAACACGCCTATCAATTAGTTTATTTTGTACTAGTTTGAGGAAGCCTGTGGAACACCGCGTGAAGCAGACCGAGTAAAACGACTAGCAGAGGCGAGAGCAGAAGAGGAAGCGCTTATGGCAGAGGAAGAAGCGCTGTTTGAGACCGAAGAATGAGCCAAGTACTAAAATTCCGGGACAATCTGGGACAATTGTCTTTCCGGGACACCGTCGGGACAATAGCCATTTTCCCGGGACCGTCCCGGCCAAACCGGGACGGTTGACAACTATGTACTTATGCTCAATTTCTAAATGTTATTTGTGTTTTACCTTTCTCTGTTGTAGTATATTCACTCTACTGGTATCATACATCGGGTAAGTACATGTGTGTGTCTCTGTCTCTGTCTGTCCGTCCGTGTGTGTGTGCTTGTGTTGTATAATTTTATGCATAATATAATTTGTGCATGTTGCTATTGAGGGTGTGTATACATTGTACATGTATGTTTAACAATATATAATTATTATACATTTATTAGGATCTCAAAACAAGCCACATTTGTGTCAACTCAGATGCCGAAGTCAAAGTTAGTATTCCTCTTTCTCTTGCTTCTGGTCTCTCTCAAGCCATGTACTCAGACCTTGCATGTGTACCAGGCTGTTCAGGATTTCATTTATGGGGCCTCCCCCTTCAATTATTCTCGTCCCTCTTGAATCATACAATACCATTATTATGATCATTACCAGTAACGTCTCTCTCTCTCTCTTATGCGCGCCCGATGTTTTCGACATAATTGGTACTGTTTTGCTAACGCATTGTGAATATCATTGTAAGCTGCGTTGAGGGCGGGCTCACTGTACCACACGATACATGTCAATGGTGGAGATCGAGTTCAGAATTTTGTACCAGATTTTAAAATCTGTTTTAGTCACTGGGGCTCACTTGTAGCTGAACAACTTGCGGAGGGCATTATGAGGCCTTTTTGAAAATTTCCTCTTATAGGTATTTTATGACTGGCGTAATCTCTACGTTCTTTGACTGTGTTATCATTGGACTTGCCGTATCTTACTTCCTTTCTCTTCCTCTTTACATCTTCTCTTGCCTTGCGAATTATGTCCATTGCAACTTGTCTTGAGTGCTTTACTGTAGAATCCTTTAGCTGTCTCTTGCTTCCACACAACAGCTCCCCACTCGGGCCCAATTAAGATTATGCCGTAAACCTGGTCCGGCCTCCCATGATCCTCGTTGGCTCCTATTGTACTGTTTTCCTCCATCAAACTTGGCACGGATCCCCATTCAACATTCCGCAAGGTTTGTTGTGAAATTGCCTATAAAGTAATAATTATTATTCACACATTATATTTACTATTTCTGATTTTCTTATCCAGGAGTTGGTCTGCCTTTGCTATCAATCTTCCAACTAGACGTTGTACATCACAAATTAACTCCTGGTTGATATCGCAGTGATCTGTAGTAGCATCACTTGATGATCGGACATCATCTAGATCCTCTTCGTCAAGAGCGTCATTCCAGATTTTAGTCTCCTGGTTTGCAATACCGTCTACACAGCAGTCATCCCACAAATTTGTAGCAGAGGAGGATGCAATGGAAGATGGTGCCGTAGAAGATTGTGAGGGTGAGGATGACAAGGACATGATTGATAGAGATGACATGATCGAGTCGTTGGATGAAGTAGTGGTATTTGCACTCGAGAAAGAGGAGTCGGCATATGAGGAAGAGGAATCAGCGGAGGTGTTGGCAGCCTTGCAGAAATCGGTACTGCAGTTGGTATGTACACCAAAGCAATGCATTGGTCTATTCCTGAGATCTTGTCGGAGTAATCTAACTGCTTTTCTTTGATCTGTCATCTCACTTCTCATCTTGATCGCACAGCGAGCTGCCTTAGTAAGGCGCTTCCTCATGTTGCTTGTCAGAGCTCCCTTTCCCTTTTAAGCCCCGTTTACACGACGCGTTTAATCTGGTTTGGAAGCTAGCTTAGTTCGAAGCGCGCTTCGTGTGGACGCTCCAAACCGGTTACTAAACCGGATTAGTTAATCCACATCCGGAGGTGGTTTGAAGCTAGCTTGAATCGCGCTTATCGCACGTGTGGACGGGTCAAGCTAGCTGGGGTAAGCTAGGCTACTCCGTAACTTTTAGCTGCACGCGCCATGGGCTTACTTTTGCTGCTTGAGCACGTTTCTTCACACAGATACAGTAAGCTCCTTGTTGGTTGTAAATATATAGACAAATACTCGTGGTGAGTGGCTAAGACAGCTTTACATTGACCATTGAAGCCTATGTGTCGTACTCTGCCCTTCGCCATACGCCATATTGTACAAGCTAATCCACTTCCGTTTACACGTACAATGTGGTTAATCCACATTTATCGCTTACGTGTGGACAAAACTAATGCGCATTCCAAACCAGTTTGATTAAGCTGGCTTCAGTACGTGTAAACGGGGCTATAGTGTGGTTTTTTCTGTATTCAGGCATATCTGTCAGTGATCAGGTTGGGATAAACTGAACTATCTCCGTCTCCTATACCGTAGCCCATACTTTGACTCCGATTCCTGGAAAAAATGCTGGTTTCGGATCCATTGACGACAATGTACCTTCCCAGTTTTTGTAACATTTGTTTTCTGCTGCCTCTTTTCCCTCAGTCTTTGCTCTAGCACAAACACTGCAGTACTTGTTTCTAACACCTACATGCAGGAGCTTCTTAGTTTCCTTGCCAACAACTGTTCCTACACCTGATTTGGCATTGTTGCTGTGCTTGTGCAACCTCTTACTCCAGTCTGCATACACGATAACTGAAATAGCTGGCACTCCGTTGTGGTAGGAATTCTTGCTTATAGCTATCCTCTTCTCTGCTACTGCTGCTTCCTTCATTGACTCATTGAGTGACGACCACCTCACTTTGTCTAACGCAGACTCCGTTGCAACATATACTGCGTTCACACAGGCATGTGAAGCAAGCCAGCCCAGGTCGGCGCGGGTAACTGGCACGCTATTTGGCTGCGTTCACACAGTAACACGCAAGCGAGTTCGAGCTCGCTACACGCAATAATGAAGGGGCGGATACTTCCTGGTAATAAAAGGATGGCTAAAATGGCGTCGAACCAAGCGTCGAACGAAGAACTGCTCGTGCAGTTTTCGTGCAGTTACGAGTAGGTAGGCGCGTTGTTTACTGCTTCGGAAGTACTTTTCTAAGCAGATATCATCAATAAACTAACCGCTGATTCTTGAAAGAAAAGTTTGTAAGCGGGCTGGCCCAGCTTCCGCGTTCACACAGCCACACGCAGCACGCTTACCCGGGTCAGACCCCATTCTGGCTCACTATTGGAAAGTGGGCTAATCAAGCTCGACTCGGCACGGCTCGGCTCGATTTGTGCCTGTTCACACAGTAATTTTGTAAACGAGTTGGTGCGCGCCAACGCGAGCTGACCCGCGATCTCGTGCCTGTGTGAACGCAGTAATAGATTTTATACACTGGGATTGGAAATGAACAAAAAATTGACACGAAGCCCTGCCCACCACTATGTTGCCCATTTTTTCTACCAATTATTTGTTGTTTATCAATGTATATAATCATAGAGAATAGAATACAACAATTGAAACAACGAGGAACAGAAACAATGAACATCTGAATATATCTTCGTCTCTCTCAGACAATCATGGTGATGGAGAATCTTCCAGTGACCCGTTCTATCACTAAGAAATGAGTACAATATTCATGTTTAGAAATCGAGTTTAAAAGCTTGCACAAAGTTCTTAACTATCCTACAATTTAAACGCTTTATAGCTCATACAAGCGATGACAGAAAGGCGATATGCGCCCACAAACTGCTCCTGGTAAATACACATGTTATACAATGAATCAAGCGACATAGAAGCAGCTTTGCTACTTAAATGCACTTCAGTTCCATGAGCAAATTAACCAGTAATGAACAGAAGCTACACTTGAGGCTATGAGCTCAACTACCGTGGAGCTAGATGCCCACAAAGTCTCTGAATAACGACAACTTAACGCAAACTCCGTGTATCGCAACATTGGGACTCAGAACGAGCGCCAAACACTATATAGTAGCCTGCTAGTGACTGTAACAGCACACTAGTATCCACTCGAGCCCACCTTTCACAACAGAGCGTTCTCTCGAGGCAGCAATATCTTCTTCACCTCTCGCCTACCGGGCACTCCCGGTACAATACTGATGGCACGCAGGCTATTGTATTGTGGCAATTGGCGCACGTGACTCGTTGCCAATCCCGGTTACGTAGTATATAATATCTATGGTTGCAACAAAACTTTCTTAGACCTCACTGGAACACCTAACATTGCCATTACTTCTTCTAGACGAGCATGGCCTCCTCCAGTTGCCATCTGTCCCCACACACCAGCTACATTGGCCTCCCATCTCATTCTGTTGCCCACTCCTCCAACCTTTTGACTAGTCGTAAAGGATATATCGTGGTTACAAGTGTTACACTTTGCAAAAAGAATCGAAGCTAATCCGTTCTTGTTTGTCTCACCAACAAGATAAATGGTTCCATGCACTTCGGCATTTGTGAGTGAGAAAATACGTCTGTTATCCTAATTCTATTGAGCGGATTCGATGAAGGAGGACTAACGTTCTCATCAACAACTAGATCTTTATCTGTTACATCTTTAATTTCTGTGTAATCCTTCTTCTTTTGACGAATTTTCCTCTGTTTTGATGTGATTTATGCTTGTTTCTCTTCTTTGCCATAAATGACTGTAGTAAACAGCTGTAATGGTATGCTAGTATAAGTAGAACATGCATGTCTTACCAATCAAAGTCACTTGCAATTGGTGTCGATTGCTGGTAGCTAGATAGAGCAGCTGAACATTAGCTTATGAGTTTCCCCCATGCATATAAACACATGTACCACACATGCATGTGGCGCATAATGACATTCACGACGTTAGTAATGATATTCATGATCCTCAGCGCTTTTGGGGTAATGGATGCTGCCACCATTCACCAAAAATAGCACTACGGGTGCATTTGCTTGATGCAATGAAGACCGGCGCATCTTCTACAGGAGCAAACGGAGGGCCACACGAAGAGATTTTTTTGAATATCAACTCGTATTGCAGTTTTATGCTCGAAAACGCGGAATTGTTGGTGTTTTCGGAATTGCTTGTTTGGCGGTATTTGAAAAATCAAAGAATTTATCAGGAAAAATCTTCGTCTGGCCCTTGGGAATGTTTAAAGCATCGTGAATACTGTTTTACCTTGCTCGAAGACTCCCATGGAGAGATTTTTGGTGAATGGATCATCGATCTTGATGGGCTGTGTATCTGGCAATGGTACGAGGTGCATTCGAAATACTTGCAAAACAGCTTTGTTTACCTATCTTCTCGACATGTAGCTGGTTTTTGGCGCTTAGTTTTGTCTTCTAGCTGGATAGCGAGCTATTTTCGAAACCACTGCGCAGCCATGCCCAGACGGTATACTGCCACCTTAATGGTTTGCCCCCCTTGCAGCAATTATAAATGAAATCCTGCTGTCTGCTAAATATAATATTATTATGGCTAAAAAATGCATTTTTGACTAATGCTTCTTCTTCATAGATTCTTGGTCTTGGACTCGCCAGGGGTAAGAAGGGTAAGGATGATATTAGTATGACAGGATACATCACCACTCGATACTGGAGAGCACCTGAAGTGCTGCTTCAGTGGATGGATTATGATCAGAAAGGTGACCACCTCTCTATAACCCTAGCGTGACATCGACTGTACTTTTGCAATCACCTCTTTCTAGTTGATATCTGGGCTGTTGGCTGCATCATGGCGGAGCTGCTGACAGGGCAAGTGTTATTTCCAGGCCAAGACCGTATCCTTTTAATAGATCAAAAATAAGGACTCAAATTTTAACAACAAAGCAAAAAATTTGCATTATATTTTGTGCGTGAGCTAATGACACCGATTTTGACCTGAAATGCAAGAAAATCCTATTTGTTGTTTTATGTTTGTCTCCTTGACTCATTCCTTCAGACATAGATCAACTGCACAGGATAATTAGAATATGTGGTTCTCCTGCGGATGATGAAGAAATGATGTCAAAGTTAAACTCTGAAGACGTTAGTTTCTTTCCTTTATCCTTCTTCCTCGATGTCTGCGTTTCTTTTTAAATAACATTTTAGCTAAGCTTCATTAGTGGAAATCATAATGGTGTCGTCATGCTATAGCACAGAGCCTCCTTTGAAGTTCACACTTGCTGTGAATATTCTTCAATTTCGATGTTACCGTACTGACACTTTATTAGACACATGCACTTATAAAAATTTTTGTCACAGAAATGAAAAATGTGCATATTTGTGGGATGGGACTAATACACAACATGCAAATAGCGTTTTTTTTCAATGTAAGTATAATTATTATGAGTTGTAGCAAAATAAATTATACGCTTAACAGACAATGTGCACCAATAATTATGAGATTAGTGCCTAACAATGCGCCAGTACAAAATTTTTGTACTTCTGTATTGTATTCTCTCTCAGGCTCGGAGCTACATTAGGTTGTTACCTAAACATCCAAAGAAGAATTTATATGAATATTTTGTTGGTGCTAACCCAATAGCTGTGAACCTGCTTGATCAACTGTTGTGCCTTGATCCTGATCGACGACCGTCAGCTAAAGAAGCTCTCAACCATCCGTACTTTGAATTGTACCATGAACCAGACGATGAGGTTAGTCAGAGAAACATATCAAGCATCACATTTGCTCCCAAGTTCAATAATAAGTTATCATTTTTGCATATTGTGTGCATTGAAACACACTTTGTATGACACACTAATTTTTGTAGTCTACTCTTTCTCTGCCGAGTTTTTCTCTTGACATGTTAATAATCCCACTCCACCCCACTAAGAATAGCTCTTTATTGTCTACCATAACAAATATTTATTCGTATTTCATTACAATTATCAATTTCTGCTCTCTATTAGCCCCTGGCTATTGAGCTTTACTGTTTTCCCATAAAATAAATAACAATAAAAAATATATAGGGATGATCACGAATCAAGGCCCCAGCCTTGTTACCTGTTTCGCCCACATTAATGCAACATCAATATGACTACATACTAGTTCTAGTGCAAACCCTCGCTATGTAAACAGGATGTAATTATTGCACAACCCTATAGCAGCAAAACCTGCGTGCAAATGATATAGTAATGCATGGGCGACATACTTCTGTTTTTGCAGTTATCCTAGCATCTATGGTTGGTCTACGTCGATCTGTAGCTTTCTGTGCCAGATTTTACAAACAGTATCTAAGTATATGCCGTATGATTAGCATGATCTATGTAGTAGTACAGACGCAACTGTAGGGCAGGATCATTATTAACTAAGACACTGACGTGGCTTCAGGACACTCGGAAAACACATTAATTTTTGCATATACTCTGTAGACGCAGAGTAGGCTCACACTAAATGATCAGGCAATACTAAAACCGTAACAATCTAGAACAATTCGATTGGCGGTGTATCCAAATTTTTAATGTTTTCAACAGAACAATGGAGAGAGAGTGTATGAAAAATTGAACAACATCTAGGATTGATCAGGCGATTGTTCTGAGCATGAAAATACCTTTGGCATAGCTGGCAGACGTTTCTAAAGTATTAAACTGAAATCTTGATTCAAGCCGCTGATGAAAGGATACTTGGGACTTTATACTTTATACTTTTGCAAGCATGCATTATTCAGTCCATTTTGCTCCTTTCCTTTTTCATTAACCTTGCTGTTCCTCTACTTTTGCAAGTATCATCTCCGTTTTTTATTAAAATAAGCAGCTGGTGCTTCAAAGTGCTAAATTTTTCTTTGTTCACGGTAATGTACATGTTGTCTTGATTACTGAATGGGCATTATACACACTACAATATGTTACTTTTTGATGTGATCTCTCTCTCCTCTCAGCCTGACTGTGCTCTATCTTATGATGGCTCTTTAGAAGAACAAGATGTTGACATAGACGGCTGGAGAAGTATGTTCAATCTCTCTGTGTTCACTCTGCTCCCTTTTTCTGAAATTTGAATGAGTTACTGCATGCCATGAGATAGAATTATATATATCTCTCTCTTCAATCGCAGGACTAGTGTATGAAGAGATTACACAATACAATTACAATGGTAAGTTCTTGCTAAGTCCATACAAGAAAATTGAAAACTATTTCTAGCAAAATCAAAAGGATGTACAGTGTTCCACACGAAGAGAGTAGAAAAATTCTAAAATGCGTGACGTCACGCCAAATCGCTGTAATACATTAGTTTACTCAAAATGGCCGCCGAAAACAGCTCTCGTGCAGGAAAGAGTCGCGCTTGTCGCGGTGCTCACTTCTAGGGACGCCGTGCGAGCGTTAAGGTAAAGATGAATGTTTTAGCATTGCAGTCTTCTAGTTTTGGAGCTTAACTCCCAAGAAGTCGGATTTCCCTAACCTAACACTTTGGCCTGTCGCGAAAGCCATATTTTCCTCTTCGTCGACAAAGTAAAGCTGATCGAGGCCAACCACGCTGCCCACAGGTAAGCACCCAATGTGAAGGTCTTACTGCAGCGTTAACAGATCTTAACTAGCAGCAGTTTTTGAAATCCCAACCTAACACTTTTTTCCAGACAGTAGTACATCCCGCCATTTTGTGTCACGTGTGTGTCATCTGACAAGAAGCCATATGAACCAGGGTGTTTAGTAAGGATAGGGGATCATAATGATACATGCAACATGACTGTAGGAATATTTATTCCTGAGATATGATGCAAGATGTAAAAAAATATTTTTCTACTCTCTTCGTGTGGAACACTGTAATCTTTCACTGGTCCACAATGTAAACCAATAAGATAATAGCACAGAATAATGACACGATTGACCGGAAGATTAATAAGCCAGACATCCCTACATCAGTGGGTAGCTGCTTCCTTCCTAGAAGTCTCTGATTAGCCGTTTTTTTGCTAAGACGAAACAAACGATACCGTCGGTAATGATACCGATAAACATGCAATTCAAAGTTTACATTTACTGTTATAGAAATTGGACATGCCCCACTTACAATGCTTAAACCATTTCTTCTTTCTGTCTCTAGCCTGAAAAGTCTTGTGTTTGCATTTTGGAACGAGTTTTGAATGGTTTCTGCGCTTATTGTGAATGTGGTTATCAACTGATAGGATAACTTCTCCATTGCCATTGGTTGTTGAAGCAGCTGACCAGTACAAGTGGTTGATAAGACTTTTCTTCCACTTCCCAACTAACTCACATTTCTTTTCTTTCGCCATCTTATCTATCATCTTCCCAAATATTATGCTGCATGATGAGATTTGCATGGGGTAAAATGCAAGTTTCTCAATTATAATCAATGCATACTTATATTTCTCCGGATTCCAAATGTCGTATCGATGGACAATTTTCGGTATCAACCACTTGGAAGTCTTTTTGTGGCGGTCAGAGACTAGTGTACCAATTTTCAACTTTTTTTCTCAACATCTTCTACGACTTCACCAATCCCTCTTTTTCCATAATAATTATTATGGTAACTACTTTTCACTTCATTACTGTGTAGGATATAGAATGACCTGGGCTATCAGCTCTAGAAAGTTATAAATAATTATTATACATTGTAGTTGTGAAAATTGTATAATTATAACAAATAGTTTACCAGTGCGTGTCTTCTCCTTGGTTATCGTCATAATGGTTATTTCCAAACAGCAAATACACATGGTTGAAGAAGATGCTCTTGGTAGCGAAAGTAAGTGTTCCATAGAATTGTTAGCACATTCCAAAATTTGGAACAATTTGAATACTTTTGCTGGAAGTGAACCAGAGAACGTACTGTAGCAGAGAAGAGGAAGTTGCCTGTTTTACCATTGGCTGGCTGTCCCACTGGGATGTGGATAAGCAAGATGATTTACACTAATGCAGAAACGTTCCAAAATTGTTATTAGTTGTGTTGGTTGACCCGGCATTGTCACATTTCTGACATTTCTTCAATAAAGACAGCGAACAGTCTTCAAATACAATGAACTTGTAACATAAAACTTGTGCACTAATCATTGTTTTACCCAGGTTTTACCATACTATTTCAAATCACTCAGTTTCAGCTTCAAAGCAGTAGTCTTCATCCAAGATTAATGGCATCATTAGGGTTAAAAAGTTAAAGTATCCCTCGTTCAAAGACCCCGCCCATGCAATAAATACCATATGTGCACACTTTGGCTTTTATTGCACTAAGATGACTTCACGTCACTTCAAACAAAAATTGAGTGCTGTATCTGCAGACTCGAGTGTTTTGCCTTCCATACAGCATTCCAACCATGCTTTAACAAATACGTACTTAGTAATCGTCCAACAAATTATGATTTTATGCAGCTTTCCTTTAGGATAAAGCAATTGTTATTGTGATGCTAAATCTATTAACAGTGTGAAGTCAAATGTTTAGTTGACCCTTAGTTTACAGAAGTGCATTCAGCTACACAGTCACCAAAATTGAGCAATGTGGAACTAAAAACAAATTCGCAACTTAACCAATAACAATTTGAAAATTTTGTTTGCGTTAAGCTGGATGCATTTTTGTTACTTCAAGTCATACTCACCTTAAACTCATTGTTTGAGATATTTTATAGACTATCTTACCAACTAATTCTATATTCAGACACCAAGGCGTCACTGGGAGCAACAGTCATCATGAATATCACCAACATTGGTACCCAGGGCTATCCCGGCACAGGAAAAACATCAATTCTCGACCTCGCCATGGGGAAAGAGCCAGCCCCTCAAAGGAACAGTACCGGCTGTATTGATCCACCCTCTCGCTACATGCTGATCAATAGTGAAGCTGATTCCAGTGCAGCACAAGTGGAGTGGGAGAACGTCACTACAGACAAGATGTTTGAAATGGTTTGTGGAGCAGTGAAGAAGACCATTGAGGAAAGTCCATTGGACAAGGCTCTGGTCCATTCAGACAAGTCTGCACTACCAGTAGCAATAGACACTAGCTCACTTGCTGCAAACGACACTGCTGCAGAGTATGACCCAACTCCTGTTGGCAATGAACTGGTCCCTCCTACACCACCACCAGCAGCAGCAGTAGCAGGCAGTGCTAATCAGATACCAGCAGTAGCCGAGCATTCTATTGATCCAGTGGCTAACGTTGGCTTTACTTGGTTTCCTGATCTGCTCAAAGAACTGTACAGCAGCAGAAGTTCTGGTACAATCTTCAACTCCCACTGGATGATGGTGACTGATTGTGGTGGCCAACCACCATTTCTGGATGCAG
This sequence comes from Haliclona indistincta, assembly GCA_964017065.1. Lineage (NCBI taxonomy): Eukaryota > Metazoa > Porifera > Demospongiae > Haplosclerida > Chalinidae > Haliclona > Haliclona indistincta. The sequence goes on from OZ024789.1 coordinate 2,208,394, forward strand.
CCGCTCTTTTCCTTCGAAACAGCTGTCTTCAAATCTTTCCTCTCAAACTCAACGAGCCCTTGAGCAAAATAGCAGAGTTTTCTTATTTCTTTGGTGGCAAGTCTGCTAACTGTGATCAATTTGATATAGTGTTGAGCAATCAACAGATAATGGAGACTCTAGCCAAGTCTACAGCTTCTATTCAGCCGCCATACACACCGTCAGCAATTGAGTGTCCAAAGGGAGCTAAATTCACAATCGTGGGCACATTTGAAGACGAGGCACACCATTGCAGTGAAACAGTAGCAGAGAAAGAGACGATTCTCAAACAAGTCCTCGAACCGTACAAAGCATTCCGAGTGCAGCTGGGTAGCAAGGTGATCCTGCCTATCAATGCCGTCGCCATGGACACCGAGACCAAGAAGGAGCGGACAGAGTCAGCAAAGAAACTTCGACGACTATTGAAAATGGCAAATGTGACAATGAAAGTAGAGGTAAAGCTGCGCTGGTTTGGGTTTCTCCTGAGCATGCTGACTATAGCTGAGAAGGATGGTAAAGCCATACTCACACTTAGTGAGTGCTATAGACTCGGAGACTCTCTTGAGATGGACAAATCAGAGACCATGAAAGCAATCCAGTTTTTCCACGACATCAGCCTCATCATGCATTTTGATACTCCAAAGCTCAGAGACTCTGTCATCATCGACACCAAACCAGTGCTCAACAAGCTCTCTCGACTATTCACTCTCTCGTTTCTGGATGAAGATTTCCTTACCGAGCACTACGATGACATTGTCCTTCCTGACGGAGCCAAGGAACTACTCCAGCACCACGGGCGCTTCACCCGGTCCGCACTAGAGTCATGTGTTGAGTTCTCTGAGTCCATTCCATTGCAATTCTTTGTGGACATTTTAGAGCACGTAAAGATAGTGGCTGCGATTGACCAAACATCAGAGTATTTTATGCCTTGCGCTCTACCCTATGCTACTGAAATGCCTGACTCCTCCCACCCATGGGTGATTAGACTGAGAGTAAGACGAGGGGTCGACAAAGAGTATGTTCCTATCCCAGTGGGTTATCTACCAGCCATTCTAGTCTTCCTTCTCACTATGTTCCCTGATCGATTTTCTTTAAATCGACACCAGAGGCAATATCGAAATAAGATCGAGTTGGATTATGGTCCTGGAGGAGTGGTCTGTTTAGTGGAGCGCCACCTTCAACTAGATATATGCTATTCTTGCTGTGACCGACTTGAGCAGGAGTGCGTGAACATTCGAAATTACGTTTTGGAGTCGATCCGTTTGACAGAAGAAAAGCTCCACATCAGAGAAGGTGCCATCACCAAGGTGGACTCTTTCCTATGCTCCTGTGGTGAGGGCAGCAGGGTCCAGCACATCTGTGCCTACAACCCTGAGACACAGATTGTGGAATGTGAGGAGACAAGAGAAGTGTTTGTATTGGAAGCTCATCATCAGCTGTGGCTAGGTGTGTTGTGATGTAGTCTCTGATGATACATGTGATAATTGTATTGATGTAGGAGCAGCAATAGAGAGCACTGCACACTCTATTCACTGCAGTGACGACACCAGTGACAGTCATGAGCTACCACCACTAGCAGCAGCAAAAAGTGAGCACTGTGTACTGGTGTGGCTAGGTCAACCTCAGCTGGTATTATGTGGTATCATGATATATGGTTGGTAAACATGTATGTGTGCATGGCTACCATTAGCTCTTACTATACTAACAGTGGTTTATCACAACAGCTCTCTCATGTCATAGTTTGTACTCTAGTGTTGCTCCATTATTGCTGGTCATGTGAGTCATATCTTTAGTGTTCTATCAGCTAGTCATGAGATGTGTTGAATCAGTTGTGTTAGTGACTGTGTTGTTACTGTCAGTACTGATGGTATTATACCAGTAGCTACTACAGTATCTGATGGACACACACCATCTCATGATCATGGTAACACTATACCTGTTACTGCTGTCAATATGGCTCATGGTGTCTCATGTGTGTAGGTAGTGACACTCCCACTCTACTCAAGCTGAAGACAATGAAAGGAGCTGATGGTAAACCACTGAAGATAGTTCAAAAGATTGCTGCTCATGACTACACAACATTCGGTATGTGTCTCCTACAAGATGAGAATGGAGAAGAGGTTGATCTCATTGAGAAGGACCATGTCAACAAAGGTGCTGAGAGTGTCACGAAGGAAATTCTCAAGAGATGGTTGACAAGTGATGCACCTACTCGTACATATCAACACTTGATAGAGTGTCTCAGACAGTCTGATCTGGGTGCACTTGCTGAGCTCATTGCACAAAGGTAAGCTACCAACAAACAGAGTTAACTCGATCACTCGCCAACTCACTCACTTGTTCATCTCTTTCTCAGATAAAGCTGTTCAGTGTCAGATCACTTCATTGTATACCAGCGGGACAGTTAGCAGTACTGATGTGTGGATCAAGACACATGTACAATAATATTATAACTGTTGTCCATGCTACTATTGCAGTCATGACTTTTTGTTAATTGTATTTTTCAAATTCATCAATTTGATTATTATTGTGTAGTTAGTTGGTGTAAGTTCTTACTCCTCACAGCAATCTAGTTCAACAACAATTCCCGCGCATTTTTCATAATGGCAATGTATTCCAATTATGTCTCACCCGGACACGCCTATCCGGCACAGCAGCAGCCTCACGAGAACTCTAAGTCTTGGTGTCAGGACTGGAGGGAAGCATGCAGTGCATGCTAGATCATGCACTCTCGTTTGAACGACGTACTGTAGTTTGTAGCCTCTGTGTTGCCTTCTCTGCTGAAACACTACCTCAGACAATCAACTAGACACGAGATTCATCACAGTATCATCAGGTACGCTTGCCTCTCTTTCTGTCTGATTCTCAGCTGTTTTTCATTCTCTTATTCAATGCTGTGTTCTTATTCCTTGTTCAATCCAATCCTTGTATGTTGTTCTAACATTGTTCATAAGTGTATTCAAAACATCCTTTTAATTTGCTTGCCTGATTTTCAGTCGTAACTTAGTATTTTGATATGTTCTTGTCTCAATTACTGTGTGTCAGTCTCACTGACTCATTTCCTACTTGTTCTGACTATCTTTTGTTTTCTTTGCTCAGAGCCGTGGTTGCTATTTTAGACTCATTCAATTTCAAAGTAACAGAAGAGCATCAAGACTGTGAACCACCAGCTGAGCAACAAGAGGAGAAAGAAGACAATACAATGGAGCTGACTACCTCAGAGGATCCACTCCACTATACTCAACACCATCCTACCTGGTCTGGAGTCAAGTCTTACTAAAGAGGTACTAACTATAGAATCTCAATTTTAGTACTTGTACTATAGCAGCCGTTGAAACCTAGTTTTCGACTTCTAGCTAGGTGTGCCTTTTCAAATGTGAACCAAAGTTTAAAATACTGAACTATTATTAATGATGTGTGATCTGTTTGTAGTCAGAGTACAAGTTTACTCATCACAAGGCTGCAGAGGTGAATGAAGAGGCTGAGATGCTGAGGGTACCAGTTGCTATGGCAATATGACTAAGCTCCTCCTCCCTCTACCTGAGTCCTCTCTCTCTAGGGTGAGTGAAGGATAGTATGACAGTGTGATGGTGTACGTGTGTGTGTATAGTGTTCATGGTGTGTATTCCAAGGACTGTTCTGTATGTGGATTAAGTGTGCTGCTGTGTGTTACTGGTTCGTCATTATCAGTGTGTGTATCAATGTTTCTTTGTTATAAAGTATAGGAGTTCCTGACGTGTGATGGTGTGTGTGTGTGTGTAGGTTGCTTGTGAAGGTGTGTAAGACGCTCAAGAATCGTAGTCGTGATGTGAGAGCTGTTGCTACTATGCTCAAGATGGCTCACTCTCTGGGCCCACGCCATCTGCAGTACATCGTGAAAGAGCTGAAAGAATCTTTAACAAGAGGATGTCAGGTGAGAGAGATAGTGAAATTTTGCAATTTAAATTTTTAATAATAATAATTAATAATTAAAAAATTTTAGCTTCATGTACTGGCATACACTATCCATCACTTGCTGGAGGGACTCAGCCCCATTCTGAATCTAGGAGACTCGGACTCAAGCCTGGACCTCATCATCCAGGTATTGTCATGACATGTATGATCATCTTTATGCATCCTCTCTCTCCCTCTCTTTCATCCTCTCATGCCCAACTATATAGCCCTTGAAGATAACATTGCCGCCATTACTACACACGTGTTTGAGATACTGCACGAGAGAGATATGTTATGTTCGCTTTGATTCTAACAGGGTTTGCTGCTTTTAAGGTGAGTTTGTAGCTTGATGGAGCGGCCTAGTCAGTAACAGGTGTTGTCTCTGTGTGTTATAGGCAGTGACCACTATCCTTCAGTACTGCACTGATCACACTATCACTGACTCCTCTCTCCCTCTCTCCCTCCCTCCCTCCCTCCCTCCTCTCTCTCTCTCTCTATCGCAGAGGCTCCTTCATCGTAATGCTGGCTATCTCTTTGTTCATCTGGCTACTCAAATGATCAATGATTCTTCACCATATTGTCGACAAATGGCAGCAGAGTCTATCAAGGCGCTACTACAGAGAGTGAGTCACCATCATGTGTTGAGGTGTTGAAGTGTGTTATGTGACTCTAGGTTGGTAAAGAGAAGAGGAATGAGATTGCTATCATGATAGTGGACTGACATATTCTTTTCCTTTTTTATTCCAATCTTCAGGCAGTTGTCCAAGCTTTTCCAGTTGCTGGCAGATCGAAATCAGAGAGGAATACTTTGTCAGATATTTCAAGTAAGCTCAGCTATAATCATCACAAAATTAATCATTTTCCTGGTCAGACTATTGGAGAGAAAAATGAAATTGTTAAAGAAACTTCTAGAATCACTACTAAGGTAAGAAACAACACACAATCATCACATTTTAATATTGTGCTACATCTATGAAGACATAATATTTTTTTAAATGCTGATATTGTTGTCATCTATGAATATCATTATAATAATTATGAGCTGTTTATTATTCATAGTTCAATACTTGGAGCACCACTCAACTCGAGGAGCCAGACTATGAGCTGAGATTAGACGGCTTTGCTGCCGGCAAGCAACTCCTGCGCTCTGGTCTACCAGACAGCTCTCTCATCATCGCCATTCTCCCTATCCTCCATAACGCACTATTCTTTGTTCATCAGGTAATCTGCAAATAATATCAAGTTTTGTTTTTGAGCGTTATTATTTTAGACTGAAGATATGTCTATACGTGACTCTTCATCGAGTTTTATATCAGAGCTAATTTCGACTACGCCCATAACCACACCCTCATCCGGTGAGTGTATTATCAATGGTGGTGTCTTGTCAGAATCTAATGGTTTGTGTTCCTCACTACAGACACAGACCCATTCCAGTGCCTCGTGATCCACACCCTGGTACCAAGTATCAAAAGAGGACTACGATCGAAAAGACAAGTATTCTGAATGTCTTTATCATTAGAATTTAATATCAGGTTAATTTTTTGCTTTTGTTATCAGGTTACGATCCATGAGTTTATTGACCTATTGTCTCGCCTGGTTCGAGGCTATCCCTCACACAAGATCTTCTCTGAGCTATCATCACTCACTAATCCTGACCCAGAGGCCGATATACTCCAGAACATTCGTCATATCCAACTGCATCGTCGAACAAGAGCATTACACAGACTCTCTAATGTTATATCAGAGGGCAAGCTCAGTCAAGCGACCCTCACTGGTTATCTCCTTCCACTAGCTAGTAATGTTGTGTTCTCTCCTCTGATTGCTAGAGAGCATAACCTACTATCAGAGGCTGTCAATGTCCTTAGTGCAATGGCTGGTCAGCTGCAGTGGAGTGCCTACTATCATCTACTGAAACACTACCTCAGACAACTATCAACTAGAAAAGAGATTCATCGTAATATTATCAGGTATGGCTTCATGACTGCTGGGCAGCTGGCCTTGTTTTTATCTCTGCTATTGCTGGAAACACTTTGCTTGCTTGTGCCTGTTAACCATTACATACCTATACTTATACCATGTTTATACTGGATGTATAATGGCACGGCACTGTGGAACAACAAGATGCTTATTTCTGACTCATCCACCGGATGATCAATGCGGACCTAAGTCAGACTAGCCCTCCTGTTTCCGCTACAAAAGTGGGGTGTGTTGTGCCAAGACGTGCCATAGGGCAGGTTCAACAGCTTGACTCGGCTCAGCACACGTTATCAGGTGTTTACACTAGCGATGCTATGCTAGCTGTGCTAACCCGGTTATTATTTCTAGTGTAGACACGGTATTACTGTGTTTTGACTTGATTCTGCTCATTCTATTATCTTGTTTGCTCAGAGCCGTGGTTGCTATTTTAGACTCATTCCATTTCAAAGTAACAGAAGAGCATCAAGACAGTGAACCACCAGCTGAGCAACAAGAGGAGGAAGAGAATGACGAGGATGAGAAAACAGAGAATGAGACTTCAGCTAGCTCACTACCTCAGAGGATCCACTCCACTATACTGAACACCATCCTACCTGGTCTGGAGTCATGCCTCACTAAAGAGGTACTATTGACCAGTCTATTCAGAAGAATACTGTTTGACTTCCGGCTGCCTTTTCAAATAATACTGGATGATGTTATAACTTGATATGTGTGATAATAGTTTTATTATGTTCTGTTTGTAGTCAGAGTACAAGTTTACTCATCACAAGGCAGAGGTGAATGAAGAGGCTGAGATGCTGAGGGTACCAGTTGCTATGGCAATGACTAAGCTCCTCCTCACTCTGCCTGAGTCCTCTCTCCATGCCTATCTACCAGGGTGAGTGGAGGATATTGTGATGGTGTGACAACGTGATGGTGTGTGTTGTGTGTAGGTTGTTGTTGAAGGTGTGTAAGACGCTCAAGAATCGTAGTCGTGATGTGAGAGCTGTTGCTAGAGACACACTGCTCAAGATGACTCACTCTCTGGGCCCACGCTATCTACAGTTCATCGTGAAAGAGCTGAAGGAATCTTTAACAAGAGGCTATCAGGTGAGAGCGATAGTGAAATTTTGTAATTTATGGTTTCTTAGCTTCATGTACTGGCGTACACTATCCATCACTTGCTAGAGGGACTCAGCCCCATTCTGAAACCAGGAGACTTGGACTCGAGCCTGGACCTCATCATCCAGGTATTGTCATGACATGTACATCTATCATCGTCACCTCTCTCTCTCTCTCTCTCTCTCTCTCTCTCTCTCTCTCTCTCTCTCTCTCTCTCCCTCTCCCTCTCCCTCTCCCTCTCCCTCTCCCTCTCTCTCTCTCTCTCTCTCTCTCTCTCTCTCTCTCTCTCTCTCTCTCTCAGGTGTTATTGGATGATGTGTTTGGTACACCAGCTGAGGAGAGGGAAGCAGTAGTGTTCAAGATTCCTGAGAGCCGCTCTCAAAGCTTGAACTCATTTGAGCTACTGGCTCGTTTTCTCTCACCCACTCTATTGCCTTCTCTACTAGAACCAGTCAAAGAGGTGTGCTTGTGTGTGTGTGTGTGTGTCTGTCTGTCACTCTCTCTCTCGTAGATGTTGCAGGCTCATCTCAGCTCTAAGGTAGCTACACTGGTAGAGGAGGTGTTTCGTTGAGCAGGCTATGGTGTGTTGAAGAACACATCATTCACAGTAGAGACTGTGCTGGTGTTTGTGTATAAACTACTCAACAATACTGTAGCTCAACAAACAAGGTATGTGTCAGCCTCACAACCAGACCATATTGGACAGGTACACACACGAGTCAACATGTCCGGATATTTATGTTTGGGAGTTGTGTAGCGGCCTGCTCACGTCCTGGCTGTGGCCTGTAACAATATTTTCTCATCCTCAGACCCAAACCAGGTCCTCTGGTGTCTAGTGCAGTAGCTGGGTCTCGTCCTCCTGACTGTAGACTCCTCTCTCCCAACCCATCACGTATCAAGCCATGCAGGACAGCAGCAGCATCAGCTGAAGGCAGTGTTCCTGGTCACATCAGCACCATCACTATGGGCTTTGCTCTACATGTTAGTAGCAGTACAGTATGATCATATTGTATCACTCACTACATAGCTTCTCCACTCCACTCTCAAGAGAGCTACTAGCAAGATGGACTCATCCTCAGCTCAGACCCAACTGGAGATGCTGGACCCATTTGTACTACTCCTCACTAACTCATTGACCAGCTCACAAAATGTCAAGCTACTCTCTCGCTCACTCCACTGTGTGTCTGCTCTGCTGCGCCTTCCTCTACCAGCTCTTGAGGAGAACATTGCCACCATTACTACACACGTGTTTGAGATACTGCAGAAATATGCTCGCTTTGGTTCAGTTGGAGCTAACAGAGAATTGATCTTTGCTGGTTTTAAGGTGAGTTTGTAGCTTGACGGAGCGGCCTAGTCAGTAACAGGTGTTGTCTCTGTGTGTTATAGGCAGTGACCACTACCCTTCAGTACTGCACTGATCACACTATCACTGAGAGTGAATTAAAGATACTCCTCTCATTCATTGAGGAGGATATTCATGACTACCAGCGACAGAGCACAGCGTATCCACTGCTCAAGGTGAGCTAGCTACACTAGCATCATGTGACCTAGCTGCTGTGTGTAGGCCATATTGAGCAGGAAGCTGGTAGTGAAGGAGATGTATGATGTGATGATGAAGGTATCAGAGCAGTGTGTGTCAGCTGATAGTGAGACAGTGCGTGGACATGCTCGTCAAGTGAGCTAGCAGCCTCCTCATGTACTAGCTCATACCATGATACTGCTGTTGTAGGCTATTGTACAGTTCATGATGGACTATCCACTAGGAAAGAAACTCAACAAATACTTGGATTTTTTTGTCGCTAATTTGAAGTTTGTATGGCTTATGGAGTTTGTACATTATGTCTTCCTCCCCTCTCTCTCTCCCTCCCTCTCTCCCTCTCCTCCCTCCCTCCCTCCCTCCCTCCCTCCCTCCCTCTCTCCCTCCCTCTCTCTCTCTCTAGCTATAATGATCAGTCTGGTCGTGAGTCAGTGATAGAATCATTGACACTAATCTTCACTAAATTTCCTGAGGTGACTAGTAGCTAATACCATGATGATGATCCATTCTCTCTCTCCATCCTCCTCTCTCTCTCTCTCCTCTCTCTACCGCAGAGACTCCTTCATCGTAATGCTGGCTATCTCTTTGTTCCTCTGGCTACTCAAATGATCAATGATTCTTCACCATATTGTCGGCAAATGGCAGCAGAGTCTATCAAGGTGCTACTACAGAGAGTGAGTCACCATCATGTGTTGAGGTGTTGAAGTGTGTTATGTGACTCTAGGTTGGTAAAGAGAAGAGGAATGAGATTGCTATCATGATAGAGGACTGGTTTATTCATGATAATGTGAGTGGCTAGTACAGTCTGTTCAGTGGCAAGAAGCCACTAAAGCATGCCATCAATAAATTGGCCTTCATGAATAAAGCCAGGAGTGTAATGGGGAAGGAACTTGCATGTATATTAATTTTACGTATGTATGACTGTATAAGTTTGGACATGACTATATTAACTACTGAATACATTATATATAATACCGTAGACGCAGAAATTTTCAAGGGGATTTTATTTTTTGAGGCTAGGATTAACCTCGAAATTTAAATCATCGAATTATTAGTTCGACAAAAATTAAATCGTCGAATTATTTGTGCAACGAAAATCTATAGCAACAGCGTTTCTGTCTCTTGAATTGTTAGGCTCCAACGCACACACAAGTGTTTCCCCAACTGCAGTTTCCCAGATATCTTTATATAAAATATGATATCCACGGATACAGAGATCTTTCTGGTACCATGAAACTGTTCCCGCCATTTACGCACGTGAAAATTTTCGCTAACAAAATTTTTCGCTGCGATCAAATTTTCGAGAGAGGTGACCACCCTCGAAAATTAGATTCCTTGAAAATTTAACACTCGAAATATTTCACCCTCGAAAATTTCTGCGTCTACGGTAGCACCGTATGTGTGTGTTCATTAAAAAAACTGAAACTATAAACTACATAGGGTCATTATGGCTAATAAGTTATATAGCCTTCATCATGCGATCAATTTACTCATTTTCATTGCAGTTAGTCCACAAGAGGCTGGCCTCTCAATGCATTGGTCTACTCATTGACGTGGAAGAGCAATCATTTGAGAAGAGGCTAGACACGTTTCTACCACTCCTGTCATCATGTCTCGTGGCCACATCAACCACTGACTGTACTAGCAGGCTACCAGAGCAGTCAGATAATGAGAGCTGGTCAGTGGTTAGTGAGGACCATCTTCTCTACAACACACTATCAACACTCAAGAAGATCGTCAACACTTGTATGGTAGCCATGGAAACCAGTGACCACACCTCCATCATCTTGAGTAAGTGTGTACTGGGTATGAGGCTATAATGTGTACTGGGTATGAGGCTATAATGTGTACTGGGTACGAGGCTATAATGTGTACTGGGTACGAGGCTATAATGTGTACTGGGTACGAGGCTATAATGTGTACTGGGTATGAGGCTATAATGTGTACTGGGTATGAGGCTATAATGTGTACTGGGTATGAGGCTATAATGTGTACTGGGTACGAGGCTATAATGTGTACTGGGTACGAGGCTATAATGTGTACTGGGTACGAGGCTATAATGTGTACTGGGTATGAGGCTATAATGTGTACTGGGTATGAGGCTATAATGTGTACTGGGTATGAGGCTATAATGTGTACTGGGTACGAGGCTATAATGTGTACTGGGTACGAGGCTATAATGTGTACTGGGTACGAGGCTATAATGTGTACTGGGTACGAGGCTATAATGTGTACTGGGTACGAGGCTATAATGTGTACTGGGTATGAGGCTATAATGTGTACTGGGTATGAGGCTATAATGTGTACTGGGTATGAGGCTATAATGTGTACTGGGTATGAGGCTATAATGTGTACTGGGTACGAGGCTATAATGTGTACTGATTATGAGGCTATAATGTGTACTGGGTATGAGGCTATAATGTGTACTGGGTATGAGGCTATAATGTGTACTGGGTACGAGGCTATAATGTGATGTGTGTCTCTACTAGGTGCAGTCCAATCATTGCTGGATCACTCTCATGCATGGGTACAGCTAGCATCTTGTCAGTTGATGGGACTAGTGTTTGCTGGATGTGACCAGGACGAGGTAGCTCACTCACTAGCCACTAATGCTGAGGAAGGAGGAGCCAGGAACAAGAGAAGAAGATTAGAGCGCCATTGTCTGGTTGATATGAGCACAGTGAGTGGTAGTATTGATGAGCTGGTCACATGACTAGCTCACTACAGGTGAAGCTACTGGCGAAGGCTTTCCTGACTATTCTAAGAGCTCCTGTTCTTGGTACTGAGTTAGCTAACCAGGTATGGTAGACTAGTGACTAGCCGTGTTACACTAGCAACTAGCTGTGTTAGACTAGCGACTAGCCGTGTTAGACTAGCCACTAGCCGTGTTAGACTAGTGACTAGCCGTGTTAGACTAGCAACTAGCCGTGTTAGACTACTGACTAGCCGTGTTGGACTAGTGACTAGCCGTGTTAGACTAGCGACTAGCCGTGTTAGACTAGCCACTAGCCGTGTTAGACTAGCGACTAGCCGTGTTAGACTAGCAACTAGCCGTGTTAGACTACTGACTAGCCGTGTTGGACTAGTGACTAGCCGTGTTAGACTAGTGACTAGCCGTGTTAGACTAGTGACTAGCCGTGTTAGACTAGCGACTAGCCGTGTTAGACTAGCGACTAGCCGTGTCAGACTAGTGACTAGCCGTGTCAGACTAGTGACTAGCCGTGTTAGACTAGTGACTAGCCGTGTTAGACTAGTGACTAGCCGTGTTAGACTAGCGACTAGCCGTGTTAGACTAGCGACTAGCCGTGTCAGACTAGTGACTAGCCGTGTCAGACTAGTGACTAGCCGTGTTAGACTAGTGACTAGCCGTGTTAGACTAGGGACTAGCCGTGTTAGACTAGCCACTAGCCATGTTAGACTAGCGACTAGCCGTGTTAGACTAGTAACTAGCCGTGTTAGACTAGTGACTAGCTATGTTAGTCAGTGCTGCTAGGCTACTGGTACCCCACTCACTGCAGGCTGTTAAGAACTTGGTGTTCATTGGTAAACTACTGTACAAGACTAGCACTCAGCTCCATCAGCAATCACTCAGTGATGATAGCAGCTGTGGTGGACCACGGAATGAACTGGATTGGTTGATTAGTGAGATGGGTTGGTTAGCAAGACAAGAGGCCGGACACCATCCTAAGGAGACCATGAAGAGAACGTGTGTGTTCCAGTGGACGGCAGCTGTTGCCATAGCGATGGGTGAGCAGGGACTAGGTGAATGGGTGAGCAAGATGTTGCCACCTCTGTACAAGGAACTCAGTGCAGCAGGTGATGTGATGAGCAAAACAGCAGGTGAGAGACAGCTGATGGTGTGATATATGTAGCTGTATAGCCTCGTACCCAGGCCTGCTCTAGCAGGAGGCCTGGGTACGAGGCTAGATCTAGCTGGTAATATCTGCTGCTGTAGGAGTTGTGAGCCTGCACCATTTAGCAGAGGAGGTTGTTGATCTGATCAAGGATCAGTGTGGGAAAGAGGTGTTCTCTGTGGCTCACACAGCAGTACATCAACAAGCTATTGCTGTCAGGACCAAGAGAAGAACAGAGAAAGCCCTTCAGGTATACAATACTGCTAAAATAAATTTTAACTACCGCTCAAAAATTGATGCATTTATCATACAAATTTTGTTAGTAAACTATTAAAATTTACAAGTGAATAGTACTGCACTAACAATACTTTACCAGTGAAGTCACTAGTGGCTCCTCATTCTTCTCAACTCTCCTCACTGCAGGCAGTCACTGATCCAGAGAGAAGCGTGAGACGCAAGCATCGTAAACACTTGCTAAAGCGGGAAGCTATGAAGAGGAAACGTGTTTGTAAACCAGCTGCTCAGGCTCACTATAGTCCATTCTTAGTGAAGAGAGTCAAACAATAATAGTGTGTTAGTGTGATCATCTGATGATATGATGTGATGATCAGTCAATTGATCGAGTTGATTGTGATGGTTTGGTACTGAGTGTTCCAACAGAGACTGAGCCGTACTGTACTTGTACTGTCAGCTGATAGTAGGTGGAGCTCATCTAGTAATGAGATTCACAGCATGCATTAATGAATTTAGTTAACCCCACCCATTCCTGTACTGTAGGAGTAAGTCGCCGTCCTAATTTCTTCTCTGTTCTTGATCGTGGTCGTTACATGCTGATACTTTGTGACCACCTAGCTCTTGATATATGGCGACTCCTCAGCGTGAGTAGGCGTGTTTGTCTAGATATCAACTGTTAGCTAGTTTCTTACTCCTCACAGCGAACAACAGGTACGAGCCCTATCCTCGTCTTGGACACCAAACCATTCGTGTTGGTAGTAACGTGTACATGTGGGCTGGAGCGGTGGACGGTATGCCAAAGGTACACGACAGTCAAGAAAAGAGACGGTTTATATCCTGTGTGGAGGTGTTCCACTCTGAGAGAGGAGACTGGTCACGTCAGCCAACAAGTGGAGATCCTCCACTGGGAGTGAGTGGATATTGCTGTACTGTAGTGGGTGATGCACTCCACTTCTTTGGTGGATGGTGTATCCATGGTGACTGCTATCATAACAGTATTCACTCATTGAGCACATCGTCCCTTCACTGGGTGGAGTTATCACCCACCAAATCAGAGGGTGGGGCACCGATGAGAAAGTGTGGCTGTGGAACAGTAGCATTTAAGGATGGAGAGGAGGACATCTTGTACATAGTAGCAGGGCTTGGTCCTATTCTATCATATCATCAGCCTGGAGCACAGTATGAAGACGATACTGATCGTGTCAGATGCAATGAGCAGCACATGTTCTCACTGAGTACAAGTGAGTGATACTGTACATACATGTACTATAAGTGTTGGAACAGTTTACTAATGTATGTAGAGATAGTGCTTGTGTACTAGCTCAGTTTGTCTATCATTTATTATCACTATGATAGTAAAAGCATGAGTAATACAAATGTAATTGTACATGTACGTTGTACCATTGAGTGGTATTATACCAGTAGTGGTGAGAGATGATGTCATCACCTCCTGCAGGAGAGTGGAGCTCACCAAACGTTACTGGACAGCCTCCTCCTCCATTGTCTCAGTTCACACTTACTCCAGTGGCTGAGAGAAAAGCTGCACTGTTTGGTGGTATCAGTGGATCAGGAGCCGTCAGTGATAACTTGTTGATAGTTGAGCTAAGTAGAGATACTGTGGTGAGTGTTATGAGGATTGTGTGATAGTGTGGGTTATACATTGATCAATGGTTAGACCAGCACAAAACACTATTCTACTGTATACAGTTGAGGACAATACAAATTGATGTATCATTGTCATTCTACAATAGTCATGCGTATTTCTAATAGTGTGAACTGTGAATGCTTCGTAACGGTAGACAAAACCTCATAATAACCAATAATAATGCTAAGATCCTCTAGCACAGATAATTACTAGTTGCTTCAATCATGGAATAATGTCATTGATCGTGTCGTCATCGCTAAATCTTGATAAGCTTCATTCGGTAAGAGATCAAAGCAGGAGCAGTGCTGAGTACTGGCTTACTGAGATCAAAATAACCTGAAGTGAATTCAAAAGTAAATATAAAACTTCAGATGAATTATTCTTGTTTCTGGGACAGTAGCATCGTCTGTGCTGGACGCAAGACACAAGCACAAAATCCGTGACTATCCCGCACATTTCAGGACTTATTATATGAAGTCGATACGTGATGTCTATTATAGGTAGTTGGGCATGAGCACAATATTCCGGAATAGATTTGGGAATTATGGACTGGTGCAGGAATAGAATAGTTTTGAGAATTTTAGGAAGAATTCTCAAAGCGACACCCCAAAGTAATTCAAAATGTTATGTAATACAAGACTAAAGCAGTGTATTCTGATAGACAGTACAGTGCATTACATGTAGAAATATCAATGATCTTCCAGTACAATGGTCACCAAGCTACAAATACAAGAACTGTGTTGCTGTATTGTGCATGGTCAGTTATTATCATACAGGCTTTCTTTTTGAGAATAATAGCGAGAATTTGTCACTAACAACACGCCATAGAAACAAAACTGTAAATGTACGATCGTTTTGCAATCGTAGAACGACAACAAAAGTTTAGTTTTTATTGTCCTCTACGTACTAGTTAAAGCACCGCTCCGATTGCTCTACGCAATATAATAGCACGAGGGGCGTGGCGAGAGGCAAATAGAGCACGAGCCGAAGGCGAGTGCCCTATTTGTCTCGAGACACGACCCGAGTGCTATTATATTGCGTAGAGCACGAGAAGAGCGGTGCTTTAACAGGTTTAGAGTGTGATCTTGTACAATTGCCATTAGGGATACTGCTAGCAGGCCGAAGACAGTCCAGTATAAACGCTACCATTGTGGGAATTTACGGAATTATACGGAAATCGTTACACGAGCACATGGTGGAAGGTAGCTGTGGACGAGAGCGCTGTGATTTCGACTTGGGAATATAGGAGCAGAGAATTCAACACCAGAAAAGAAGACGTGTCTTATTTATCTAACTACCAGTGGGCTAAAGCTATGAAGGAATCATGAATCAGTGAGGAACGACTTCACCGAACCTCGTGGATGAAAGTATCCATCGAACGTACATCAGCAGTGACGCCGAGCTACTTGCTACGCTGCCATGTAGCTACTTTCCGGTTTCATCCTGTCTTTGAGTAGCTGTAGCGCCCTGGATAAACCTGACGTCACCTACATTGCTAACGGCGTGGCCCTCCTATCTAGCTTTCTTCTGGCCTTTTGATCGCTGTTCAAGACACTGAATAGTCTCTGTTCGACATTGTTGTAGTAAAATGAAAGTTGTTTGTGTTTCATCGCATGTATTTTGTAATTAAATTCACTGCATATCGGCGTGTTAACACCTGGTAGATAGAGCACTGCGGTGGAAAATAGAGCACTGTAGAACAATGGGTTTAGGAAAATAGAGCATTGTTTGAACAATGGGCAGTGCGTACTATGGAATATAGAGCACTGTCGGCGCCTTTGATCTTGTATGGTATCATACTCTAATGTACTATAGTTTGCAAGTTGATTTTCATCATCAATGCTTGATGTGTCACACCTGATTGTGCAATACAGGGAAGCCATGTATAACTGTTATCACAGACTAACCACTATCCTGCAGTGACTATGACAACCAAATTACAAACTACTGTACATACAAATAGCAGCATATTGTGTACAGTGTAATCACATACACTATTGCTAACATATCATGTTATGTGCTGTGAGCATGTCTGTTATAAAGTGATAGCCCAGGATGAGTCTGCTCTTCCTCTTACCAGCACTGGACCAGGATCAACAAACCTATCAACCGATCAGTGGAATGGCCTGAGAGGAGGTTTGGTCATGCTACCACATGTGTGAGTGGTCCACTACTAGTGATAGTAGGAGGGTGCAGTGGGCGCAGTAAGAGTAATACCATCTGCGACTGTTGGATTGGTGACCTCACTACAAACCAGTGGAAGAAGGTATAGTGTTTGTATCTTCGACACTTTCAAGATTGGTTTGATATTGTATACGTTCTTCAGCTATCCCTCCCTGACTCTGTGACTAAACGACGCTACCACTCACTTTCTGCTCTACAACTATCACCACACAGTGTGTTACTGGTAATATTTGGTGGACAGAGATCACGTGGTTCTGATTATCTATCCCACACTGCCCTCATTGAATTGAGTGAGTACTATCAATGTATTGTCCATGCAGTACAGCAGCTATAGTGAGAGACACTGGGCAGTGGTACAGGTGTACTGCTGACATAACAGCTCCTTTATCCCTTGCAGTCCTGCAGGATGATGGTGGGCAGTGGGTGGTGGGTAGGATATTAGAGGGAGCAGCCTTGGAAGACAAGAGAGTGTACCAGCAGATGTACCGGGAGATGATACAATACAATGGTCAGTTTTATTTACACATGTTTAAAGCAATTTTATGCTTTTTCAGATGCCAAGGCGTCACTAGGAGTAACAGTCATCATGAATATCACCAACATTGGTACCCAGGGCTATCCCGGCACAGGAAAAACATCAATTCTCGACCTTGCCATGGGGAAAGAGCCAGCCCCTCAAAGGAATAGTACCGGCTGTATTGATCCACCCTCTCGCTACATGCTGATCAATAGTGAAGCTGATTCCAGTGCAACACAAGTGGAGTGGGAGAACGTCACTACAGACAAGATGTTTGAAATGGTTTGTGGAGCAGTGAAGAAGACCATTGAGGAAAGTCCATTGGACAAGGCTCTGTTCCATTCAGACAAGCCTGCAGTAGCAGAAACTAGCTCACTTGCTGCGAACGACACTGCTGCAGAGTATGACCCAACTCCTGTTGGCAATGAACTGGTCCCTCCTACACCAGCAGCAGCAGCAGCAGCAGTAGCAGGCAGTGCTAATCAGATACCAGCAGCAGCTGAGCCTTCTCTTGATCCTTATTCTCCAGTGGCTAACGTTGGCTTTACTTGGTTTCCTGATCTGCTCAAAGAACTGTACAGCAGCAGAAGTTCTGGTGTGATCTTCAACTCCCACTGGATGATGGTGACTGATTGTGGTGGCCAACCACCATTTTTGGATGCAGCCGCTCTTTTACTTCGAAACAGCTGTCTTCAAATCTTTCCTCTCAAACTCAACGAGCACTTGAGCAAAATAGCAGAGTTTTCTTATTTCTTTAGTGGCAAGTCTGCCAACTGTGATCAATTTGATGTAGTGTTGAGCAATCAACAGATAATGGAGACTCTAGCCAAGTCTACAGCTTCTATTCAGCCGCCATACACACCGTCAGCAACTGAGTGTTCAGAGGGAGCTAAATTCACAATCGTGGGCACATTTGAAGACGAGGCGCACCATTGCAGTGAAACAGTAGCAGAGAAAGAGACGATTCTCAAACAAGTCCTCGAACCGTACGAATCATTCCGAGTGCAGCTGGGTAGCAAGGTGATCCTGCCTATCAATGCCGTCGCCATGGACACTGAGACCAAGAAGGAGCGGACAGAGTCAGCAAAGAAACTTCGACAACTATTGCAAAAGGCAAATGTGACAATGAAAGTACCGGTAAAGCTGCGCTGGTTTGGGTTTCTCCTGAGCATGCTGACTATAGCTGAGAAGGATGGTAAAGCCATACTCACACTTAGTGAGTGCTATAGGCTCGGAGACTCTCTTGAGATGGACAAATCAGAGACCATGAAAGCAATCCAGTTTTTCCACGACATCAGCCTCATCATGCATTTTGATACTCCGAAGCTCAGAGACTCTGTCATCATCGACACCAAACCAGTGCACACCAAGCTCTCTCGACTAATCACTCTCTCGTTTCTGGATGAAGATTTCCTTGCCGAGCACTACAAGGACATTGTCCTTCCTCATGGAGCTAAAAAACTACTCCAGCACCACGGGCGCTTCACCCGGTCCACACTAGAGTCATGTGTTGAGTTCTCTGAGTCCATTCCATTGCAATTCTTTGTGGACATTCTAGAGCACGTAAAGATAGTGGCTGCGATTGACCAAACATCAGAGTATTTTATGCCTTGCGCTCTACCCTATGCTACTGAAATGCCTGACTCCTCCCACCCATGGGTGATTAGACTGAGAGTAAGACGAGGGGTCGATGAAGAGTATGTTCCTATCCCAGTGGGTTATCTACCAGCCATTCTAGTATTCCTTCTCACTATCTTCCGAGATCACTTTTCTTTAAATCGAAAGCAGAGGCAATATCGAAATAGAATCGAGTTGGTTTATGGTTCTGGAGGAGTGGTCTGTTTAGTGGAGCGCCATCTTCAACTGGAGGTACACTATTCTCTCTCTGACCAACTTCAGCAAGAGTGCAGGAACATTCGAAATCACATTTTGAAATCGATACGTAAGACAGAAGAAAAGCTCCACATCAGAGAAGGTGTCATCACCAAAGTGGACTCTTTCCTATGCTCCTGTGGTGAGGGCAGCAGGGCCCAGCACATCTGTGCCTACAACCCTAAGACAAAGTTTGTGGTATGTGAGGAGACAGGAAAAAAGGGTGAAACTTATCATCAGCTGTGGCTAGGTGTGTTGTGATGTAGTCTCTGATGATACATGTGATAATTGTATTGATGTAGGAGCAGCAATGGAGAGCACTGCACACTCTATTCACTGCAGTGATGACACCAGTGACAGTCATGAGCTAGCAGCAGCAGAAGGTGAGCACTGTATATACTGGTGTGGCTATAGGTCAACCTCAGCTGGTATTATGTGGTATCATGATAATACAGAGAGTGTGTGATCATGATCAGCTTGTGATGATGGATAGTGACTAGTAAACAGTGTTTACACTAGTAGTCATGTATCATTGGGTACTGTATTACCATATAATGGTTGGTAAACATGTAGTAGTGTATGGCTACCACTATCTCTTACTATACTAACAGTGGTTTATCACAACAGCTCTCTCATGTCATAGTTTGTATTCTAGTGTTGCTCCATTATTGCTGGTCATGTGAGTCATATCTTTAGTGTTCTATCAGCTAGTCATGAGATGTGTTGAATCAGTTGTGTTAGTGACTGTGTTGTTACTGTCAGTACTGATGGTATTATACCAGTAGCTACTACAGTATCTGATGGACACACACCATCTCATGATCATGGTAACACTATACCTGCTACTGCTGTCAATATGGCTCATGGTGTCTCATGTGTGTAGGTAGTGACACTCTACTACAAGAAGCTCCTAAAATGAGTAATCTGATGAGTCAGGTAGCTGCTAAGGTGAAGGATAAGTGGTTTCAAGTTGGTATTCAGCTTGATATTGACACGGCTACACTATCATCGTTCGAAACACAGTTCCAGTGTGATCCAATGAGATGCTACACCAGTGTGTTTGATGAGTGGAAAAGAGACTCCAAGCTACCCTATACCTGGACCACCATCATTGAGGCTCTGGAGTCGAATGCTGTGACTGAAGTAGCTGTTGCTAATGAAGTACGAGAGTGGCTGGCACACCGTCAACTGTGCAGACCATCAGATAGTGAATTGTAACTATAATATTTGTGTAACTAGTGTTGATCACTTAGGTTATAATGATAACGTTATTCTCCAAAATTAATTTTAATTGTGTAGTCCCACTACAACTGTTCTAGTTATGCCTCGGTGGGCGGAGCCACGAGGCATACAGTAGTTCGTCGGTTTGTCATTATGCCTCGGTGGGCGGAGCCACGAGGCATACAGTAGTTCGTCGGTTTGTCCTTCATTCTGTCATTCTGTCCTTCTGTCCGCAGGCAGAACTCCGCGTCGGCGGAAAACTAAGCGCTGATACTTGCAATACATGTTCAACTCGGTGTTGCCTCGGAATTGAATTGATAGACTTTTGGTTCCAAAGCTTCGTTACCTTGAATGGCATTGCTGGACTCGCTCAGCATTGTGGGACTTCGCTGAAGATAAAGCTGTCTACTATAGTCTTCTTCACAGCTTGTAAGACAATTCTTTACTCAAGGTAGTACAGTGAGTGCTGAGAAATCAATCGTGCTATCGCTAAGCAGTGCCAGCTCCAGCGGCAAGCTAGCAACCAGCGCTCACGTGCTGTGTTGATTATAGGCACGCCCAACTGAATTCCATGTGGTTAGCACTGCTAGGCTTCTGATCGCATAGTTGCAACCCACTAGCTTATTCCGCAAACAGTGCTTTATTGCAGCTTGTTGCAGCGCTCTTCAGCTTTATACAGGAATTCCATTGCATAACTATTATGATTGCTGTACAGCAAGGCATAACAGTTTTTTGCTGTACAGAAATCCTGTATACATGAATCTGCAGTTGCTGTGTTTGTGGATGGTCACTGTACAGGAATTGTGCTATAGCTTGTATAATAGGTGGAGTTTACTGTAGCTAGTCCTGCTGTGTACTATGGAATTCCACCGAGGCATCAGCACCTTTGGTGCCTAGTTCTGTCTGTCATTCTGTCATTCTGTCCGCAGGCAGAACTCCGCGTCGGCGGAAAACTAAGCGCTGATACTTGCAATACATGTTCAACTCGGTGTTGCCTCGGAATTGAATTGATAGACTTTTGGTTCCAAAGCTTCGTTACCTTGAATGGCATTGCTGGACTCGTTCAGCATTGTGGGACTTCGCTGAAGATAAAGCTATCTACTATAGTCTTCTTCACAGCTTGTAAGACAATTCTTTACTCAAGGTAGTACAGTGAGTGCTGAGAAATCAATCGTGCTATCGCTAAGCAGCGCCAGCTCCAGCAAGCTAGCAACCAGCGCTCACGTGCTGTGTTGATTATAGGCAAGCCCAACTGAATTCCATGTGGTTAGCACTGCTAGGCTTCTGATTGCATAGTTGCAACCCACTGCAAACAGTGCTGTATTGCAGCTTGTTGCAACGCTCTTCAGCTTTAATTTCATCATACAGGAATTGCATTGCATAACTATTATACTGCATTGTGATTGCTGTACAGCAAGGTATAACAGCTGCAGTTTGTTGCTGTGTATGTTTTAGTTCAGCGTATTTTTGTTATAACTTTTAGTTTTATTTCTACTGCAGCTTACATTGCATGCTTCCATGATACTGTTTTGATCCTTCCGTGGATCTACTGCATGCATGTACGTGCTGTCATAATTATGCATCTTTGCTTCTGCTTGTGCTATATTCGAATGCTGGCAGCTGAATATGAATCCTACTCTGTTATAGCATTACATGCTCAAATTTTAACATCCACCGAGGCATAACCCGCACCAATGGTGCATTTTTCAAATAGTAGCTACTACTCTCAAATCTACTATCACATTGAGAGGTTGTGAATGTTTTAGTGCAGTGGCTGGTAAGCTGCACTGGAGTGCATACTAGCTATACACTACCTCAGACAACTATCAACTAGAAAAGAGATTCAGATAACTCTGTAGCATAGCATATCAACAAGTTATGAAATGTCTTTAAGTGATTTTGTTTGTCTTATCTTCACTCGTAGCAAACTCACATTATTTTATTCAGTTTTTGATGTGTTCAGTATTGTTTAATCCTATTATAGTGTTAGTGTGTCTAACACTGTGCTACTACTGTGTTGATGTGCATATAGTCTCAAGATCAATGACTAATTTCTTGGTCATGTTAACTATCATGCTCAGAGCCGTGCACGGTCATTCCATTTCAAAGTAACACTCATCATCATGTAAAATTCTGCATCACAAGACACCAATAATGGGTCATGTACAATAATTGCGTCACCTCGAGCTATTTTTGTTGTATTATTCAAATTCTTCGATTATTATTGTGTAGTTAGTTGGTGTAAGTTCACAGCAATCTATAGCTAGTTCAATAACAATTCCCGCGCATTTTTCATAACGACAATAAATTCCAATTAGCTCTCACCCGGACACGCCTGTCCAGCATGGTAGCACTAGCTAATCGTTCTCTATCTCTCTACTGCTGTACTCTACTATCTACCACAAGGACAGATACATATCCTTCTTCACTATATGATCTCTCAAGGCGGGTTTAGCGGCACAGCAGCAGCCTCACGAGAACTCTAAGTCTTGGTGTCAGGAGGGAAGCAGTGCATGCTAGATCAGTCTCGCCGCGTGAACTACGTACTGTAGTTTGTAGCCTCTGTGTTGCCTTCTCTGCTGAAACACTACCTCAGACAATCAACTAGACACGAGATTCATCACAGTATCATCAGGTACGCTTGCCTCTCTTTCTGTCTGATTCTCAGCTGTTTTTCATTCTCTTATTCAATGCTGTGTTCTTATTCCTTGTTCAATCTAATCCTTGTGTGTTGTTCTAACATTGTTCATAAGTGTATTCAAAACATCCTTTAATTTGCTTGCCTGATTTTCAGTCGTAACTTAGTATTTTGATATGTTCTTGTCTCAATTACTGTGTGTCAGTCTCACTGACTCATTTCCTACTTGTTCTGACTATCTTTTGTTTTCTTTGCTCAGAGCCGTGGTTGCTATTTTAGACTCATTCCATTTCAAAGTAACAGAAGAGCATCAAGACAGTGAACCACCAGCTGAGCAACAAGAGGAGGAAGAAGACAATACAATGGAGCTCAATGCACCACCTCAGAGGATCCACTCCACTATACTCAACACCATCCTACCTGGTCTGGAGTCAAGTCTTACTATAGAGGTACTCACTATAGAATCTCAATTTAGTACTTGTATAGCAGCCGTTGAAACCTAGTTTTCGACTTCTAGCTAGTGTGCCTTTTCAAATGTTAACCAAAGTTAAGGCAGAGGTGAATGAAGAGGCTGAGATGCTGAGGGTACCAGTTGCTATGGCAATATGACTAAGCTCCTCCTCACTCTACCTGAGTCCTCTCTCTCTAGGGTGAGTGAAGGATAGTATGACAGTGTGATGGTGTACGTGTGTGTATAGTGTTCATGGTGTGTATTCCCAGGACTGTTCTGTATGAGGATTAAGTGTGCTGCTGTGTGTTATAGGTTCGTCATTATCAGTGTATGTGTATCAATGTTTCTTTGTTATAAAGTATAGGAATTCCTGACGTGTGATAGTGTGTGTGTGTGTGTGTGTGTGTGTGTAGGTTGCTTGTGAAGGTGTGTAAGACGCTCAAGAATCGTAGTCGTGATGTGAGAGCTGTTGCTACTATGCTCAAGATGGCTCACTCTCTGGGCCCACGCCATCTGCTGTTCATCGTGAAAGAGCTGAAGGTATAATAGCACGAGGGGCGTGGCGAGAGGCAAATAGAGCACGAGCCGAAGGCGAGTGCTCTATTTGTCTCGAGACACGACCCGAGTCCTATTATATTGCGTAGAGCACGAGAAGAGCGGTGCTTTAACAGGTTTAGAGTGTGACCTTGTACAATTACCATAAGGGATACTGCTAGCAGGTCGAAGACAGACGAGAGCGCTGTGATTTCGACTTGGGAATATGATAGGAGCAGAGAATTCAACACCAGAAAAGAAGACGTGTCTTATTTACTATCTAACTACCAGTGGGCTAAAGCTATGAAGGAATCATGAATCAGTGAGGAACGACTTCACCGAACCTCGTGGATGAAAGTATCCATCGAACGTACATCAGCAGTGACGCCGAGCTACTTGCTATGTTGCTACGCTGCCATGCATGTAGCTACTTTCCGGTTTCATCCTGTCTTTGAGAAGCTGTAGCGCCCTGGATAAACCTGACGTCACCTACATTGCTAACGGCGTGGCCCTCCTATCTAGCTTTCTTCTGGCCTTTTGATCGCTGTTAAAGACACTGAATAGTCTCTGTTCGACATTGTTTTAGTATTTTATCAAAATGAAAGTTGTTTGTGTTTCATCGCATGTACCATTATTATGATCATCTCTCTCTACCGCAGAGGCGCCTTCATCGTAATGCTGGCTATCTCTTTGTTCCTCTGGCTACTCAAATGATCAATGATTCTTCACCATATTGTCGGCAAATGGCAGCAGAGTCTATCAAGGCGCTACTACAGAGAGTGAGTCACCATCATGTGATGAGGTGTTGAAGTGTGTTATGTGACTCTAGGTTGGTAAAGAGAAGAGGAATGTGATTGCTATCATGATAGAGGACTGGTTTATTCATGATAATGTGAGTTTGTGTAGCATTCAATCGTTGGGAGGAGCCATGTGATATAATGTGTGTGTCTGGATGTGGTGGTTCAACTGTAGCTTATAGTCACCTAACAAACAAGTGAGCTATGTTAGAGCTGCAAGATGATACCATATTGTTCCTGCCCACCCATCTGTGTCTGTAAAACAGGTACCTCGTTTTGTAATGTGTACTACTAGCTAGCTGTCTATCAACTGTACATTACAACTGTACGTAGAACTTTGGGTGCAGTGAGGCACATTTTTCCCACAGGCTTATAGAAATAACTATTGTGCTATAGGTTGGTCCATATAGCACCAGCTCACAGCAGCTGCTCAACTAGTGCACTGTGGGTGCCCATGGTGTGACCCGGCCGGACTTGAGGCAATGAAATATTTTGCTTTTTTGCTAGTAGTGTCTAGTGACGAACCTTGGAAGCCACTAAAACAAAGCACTGATAGTTGTAGAATAGTGATGTTTTAACCCGTAACGCAGATGCATGTATTTGAAATTCCTGTATCAAACTCTTTTCTTCTTCTGTTCAGACGTTGCCATAGCGATGGGTGAGCAGGGACTAGGTGAATGGGTGAGCAAGATGTTACCACCATTGTACAAGGAACTCAGTGCAGCAGGTGATGTGATGAGCAAAACAGCAGGTGAGAGACACCTGGTGTATCTGTGGGTGATATGTAACTGCAGCCTCATTCCTGTTTTAGCAGAAGCCCTGGGTACGAGGCTAGATCTTGCAGGTAATATCTGTTTCTGTCAGGACCAAGAGAAGAACAGAGAAAGCACTTCAGGCACACAAGACTGTCAAAATAAATTTTTATTCTTTGCTTTTTGTACTATTGTACACTTACTATAATTATGTAAAATATGCAGCGCTACGAATAAGAATATATTAAAGGGGTGCAAAACAGTGATAAGACAGGTACATGATGTAGCAAGTAGGCAAAAATAAAAGATAAAAAATAACATTAAGTAGGACCAAATTCAGATTTTGTAGAGCAAAACATTAAAGCAGTTTAACCGGATCCATTGCCCTCTGCAATGGCTAAAGTTAGGGTATCTGTCTTTAGGTTAAAGGGCTTAGATTTTGAGGATCTGGTTCCTCGCAAGCACATGCATGAGTGTGGAGCGCAGTAGAGCGAAACTCAGTCGGCTCCTCAGAAAACCCATTATCTGACCATAGGAAGAATCATGTTTTTCAGCGAGAAGGTTTCCGATTCTTTTCAGAGTCAAAGTAGCGGCAGGGCCTATTCCTCCAGTACATGCGAGTACAAATGGGACAAAAGTAGATTGCTCGATCTCAACAACTCGTTGCTCATATTTCCTTCTCTTCTCATTCTCATGTCTTTGGTAGCTTCATTGGATGCAGGCCTAGGGTTTGATTCGATGGAGCGTAGGGGTTGAACACCCGCACATCAAAAAATGTTCGCTCAAATCTGCCCCCCCAGATACCATGCACTGGCGGCAACATCAAGTCTAGCATACTCGTCTCGGTTGGCACTCAACAGAGAGAGATTCTCCCCAGTCAATGGTTGTAGGGTTGGTTCTATAGCTACATCATGACACGTTCCAGTTAGGAGGCTTCCAAGAACATCACGTATCTCATTGTGCCTGATAATAGTGAAGCCTCCGGTTGCGCAGGTCTGTGCATGTTCGACAGAGAAGTTGGCACCACAGGGACATTTGGTTGGGAGGTTAGATAAAGACCATCCATATCTCAGACAAAGTGCATCACGAAAGGCTCCCTTGTGTAAATTAAAACCATGATCTTTTAGAGGTAAAACTGTTAACCAGTTCGAAGCTCCCCTCTCACTTGCAAGCTCAGATACTCGTTTGAGATTAGTTGGAAGAAGGGACTTCAAGTTGGTTGCTGCGATCTTTTGCTGTTTTTTTCGATCTGAACGAATCAAAGATTTAGTATGTTGTTGAATCTCCAGGGCATCTCCAAGCTCTTCATCCTGTTGTACTATCAGATCTGTGATAGGTGCTGTCAGTCGTTGCGATTGATCAAAGAGGTCAGAGGGGGCAGCTGGATTAGTTATGCCAAGACCACCCAAATGAATAAGAATCAACGCTTGTAGAGTAATTGATCAAACTTCGTCCGGTACCAATAATCGGCAATCCGTATACCGAGCTAGAGAAAAAGGACTTTCCAGTTAGCGACTGTATGTTTCAAGAGCTGTTCATGTCCCTATAAAGTAGTGATAACTATAAGCGCTGATCTTTCCCAGAGACGGAACTG
This sequence comes from Haliclona indistincta, assembly GCA_964017065.1. Lineage (NCBI taxonomy): Eukaryota > Metazoa > Porifera > Demospongiae > Haplosclerida > Chalinidae > Haliclona > Haliclona indistincta. Next base: position 2,235,253 of record OZ024789.1, read on the forward strand.
TGATACAAAGGAAGACGCTGACGAATAGTATCAATCTTCGTCATACAGGGACTTAACTCCGTCTTTGTGATTTATTGCTAAGCCGCAGCTGACGTTGCTAACAAAAACACTTGCATGCAACTCCCACTAGTTAGCTATACAAGGAAGCACAACGGCGCCAAACTGCAAAGCGTCCTCTTTCCTGTAAGGCATGACGAATTTACGAACGGAAATTGCTGACTATGCAATTAATAAAAATCAAGTTTTATGTCAAAAATATTAGTGAGAGGATTATAATTTTTAGGATTTGAAAGTGTCGAACAATAGTTCAGATCCTCCTGTTGACAACTGTAACAAATCAATAAACATGATTGTTTGAGGATAATTTCATTTCATTATTATGTACCTCCTCTTATTAACGTAGTGGTGTTACACATACTCAGCGAGGAATGAATTCGAAGACTTCTTGACAATAATTGTTAACCAAAATATCATGTGATATGTGTTTGTCAGACTCAGACAGCTCTAGTGGTGTTACACGTACTCAGTGAGGAGTGAAGTCAAAGATTTCTATTGGTATGTTGAAATTGTTAACCTTTGACATGTGCTTGTCAGATTCAGACAGCTCTTTTGGTGTTACACGTACTCAGAAATTGAAACCTCCTGTTGGTATATGTTGAAATTGTTAACCAAAATATAACTTGATACATGTACTTGTAAACACATGCAGATTCAGATCTAAAACTGTACAAGAGCAAGTTAATAAGAGGAGGTACAAATAATGAAATTACAATTATTTTTATTGATTTTTTTACAGTTGTCAACAGGAAGATCTGACATAATTATTTTCAGCACTTTCAAATCCTCAATCGTTAAAAATTATAATCCTCTCTCTAATATTTGACATAATAGTTATTAATTGCATATAGTCAGCAATTTTCGTTCGTAAATTCGTCATGCCTTACAGGAAAGAGGACGCTTTGCAGTTTGGCGCCGTTGTGCTTCCTTGTAGAGCTAACTAGTGGGAGTTGCATGCAAGTGTTTTTGTTAGCAGCGCCAGCTGCGGCTTAGCAATAAATCACAAAGACGGAGTTAAGTCTCTGTATGACGAAGATTGATACTATTCGTCAGCGTCTTCTTTTGTATCACAGTTCCGTCTCTGAGGAAGATCAGCGCTTATAATTATCACTACTTTATAGGGACATGAACAGCTCTTGAAACATACAGTCGCTAACTGGAAAGTCCTTTTTCTCTTGGCATACGGATTGCCGATTATTGGTACCGGACGAAGCCTGTTTGATCAATTACTCTAGCTCATCACTAATAAAACGTGGTGGTTTGTGGCGGCTCAGTTCTACAGACAACATTCTATCTAGCCATTATTCGCTCAGTACAGAGCTTTGTTAGTATACCTGCAGGTCATTGTACTATGGATTAGCCGTTCCTCAGCTTCTAAGTACGCCCACGCACCACTCTGGCGAACATAACACGAGCAAAAAGTCATCATGATTCAAAGAAGAATACGTGAAAAAGCTCGCGAGCTGCCGGCTGAAACCGTGGCGTGGAAAAAGAGCTGCGATTGACTAAGCGAAGAGCTCGTGCTAAGGCGCGTCGTGCTGAGCGTACTCGGCTCAACCAAGAGGAGAAGAACTACAACAGCTGAGACGTCAACAGCATGAGCTACGTACTGCTGAGACTGATGAACGTAGAAAGAATAGGTTAAAGCGCATGAGGGACCATGAACAGGATATTACTGTAACAGCCATGTGGTGCCAGACAGCACAGCCTGCGTTGCTGTAATATCACGTACGAGCAGCGCTCGGCGAAAACACCGCATTAATTCTTGCACAGAAGCAGATGAGCTTGCTTGCCAGAGCAGTTTTAGCTTCGTACTTTTCGCACAACTAAAGGAAAAGTGTTTACAATTGATCGTGCACAGGGCGAGCTCGTCGCTCCACGATGGCTAACACGTTGCGTTGCTGAAATTTGCTATACATGTATTCGATGCCTATCGATAGGCAAGCAAACTGCACGCAGCAACTCTGTCAGCACGAATACCCTTGGCTAGGAAAATACAGCCTCCCGAACATGCACCCACTTGCATGCACCATAACACCACACATTTGGTTAAGGCCTGCTGTGCACGCCACAAACATTTTCTTATGTCACATGACACACATGAAAAGTACAAAACTGAAGAACTCAAAATCAACTTGACAATAAAATATATTATGGTATGCCTAAGGCAATCAACCTCTACCTTGCAAACACAAGCTCGATGCAAAGCATTGATGCAAAGCCGGCAGCTCGCACACTCCACTCGAAATGCACAATGCCCAACTTTAACAATCTTTAGACGCAGCTTGAACTCTACCACGTACACACACACACACATTACGCAAGTAACACACTCTAAACAACATTGAGCTGAGACCAAAAGAAAAAGAGATAATACTTCGTATTCATGGGTGATGCTGGTCTAACATCACCCAAGGGAAAAAACCCAGAGATAAAACCTCTTTAGAGGACAAAATGCATATGCTCTGGTAAAACCCAAAGAAACTTAAACAGCTCACACAACTGATATTGCATTCACAATGGTGCTTTAAAAAAAGCACGCCAGCTAGGATTTCTTTAGACAGGCTAAATAAGCTCGTTGGTCAATCTCAAGCACTATGCCAACATCATAGTGCTGACCTGAAAAAATTTTTGTCGCACCTGTGCAAACACAATAATTACAAAAGTAATCACAATAATTAGCAGACAGAGTCCACAGCCTTGCTCCCTGCTCTTGCTCCTGCTTGATCACCTCATCTATTGGTTGGTAACTGAGAGGAAAATACTCAGAAAGATATCAAATGCATATCAGCACCCTTCAGCACACTGGGGTGGGGGGGTGGGACAAACTGAGTGGCTGCACGTTGCCTAGGAATGATTAACTATCATACCTGTACACCTTATATACCAACACTCACGCATGCACCATGCATGCAATTATCCTACAATATTCGGGAGCATATTTCCTGTCTAATTCCTGTGTCAACCGACAGGAAAGTACATCTCCCGAACATGCACCCACTTGCATGCACCATAACACCACACATTTGGTTAAGGCCTGCTGTGCACGCCACAAACATTTTCTTATGTCACATGACACCTAGGGTAAACAAAGAGAGGGTATACAGTGATCACATGACTGACAGTCAGAGCTCTAAGCTCTCTGATACCGACAGGAGAGCAGACATAGAGTCCTTAACATAGCCATCTTTAGCAGTTTCTGAGCGCCACCTACCATGTCTCTTAAAGAGCCTATCTGGTATGCCTGCGTTGGCAGCTGCTGTGGCTCCCCCTGCCCGAAGACTATGTAACCCAAATTGATTGGCGTCAAAACCGAGTGACTTTAGCTTGGCTAGAAACACCTCCCTCATCCGGGTGTAGCTGAGTGTACCAGAACAGCGCAACTTTTCCCCTTCTTTTGGTGCGGACAATGGCACGGAACAACCTTGCCGATGACGCTGTGGAGATTCCACCCATGAGCATATACCGCTCCATCATGGCCACAGGACAGGTGATCGTGCGGGTCCTTGCTACCACCACTGAGTCACCCTGCCGGTACTGGTCTGTCTTACTGGAAGTAATATGGACCGTCATGTGTTGCTCGGTAAACCGTATATCACAGCAACGCAAACCAGATAACTCATTGTATCGCAAGAATGCAGCAAATGAGAGCAACGCACCAGCTGCTAAACGAACATCAGATAGAGTCGGGGAGGTACCAAGGCTTTCGACCAAGGTGGTTAGCATACTAGCAGTAATAGGTTCTTTTTTTGACCTTTGGCTTAGCTAGTTTGCGTTGTAAGCCAGCCAGAGTTGCCCGAACGAATGCTGAGGAGCAAATCGGTGGAAGGCCAGCAAGCTGGTGGGCCCAGCTGATTGCATTAAACTGCCTCTTCAACAGATGCTCTGGAGTTAGTGGTATTAGCCACATGTTGCAGATAAAGTGCAAAATGGACCTCGTCTACTGGGAAAATTTTGACCTCAATTCGTGGCCCTGCCCAAGCTTTCCATTTCATAAATCCCCTCACATACTTTGTTGTTGTGCTGTTGGCCTTGCCTTGGAGTAAGGTATCGGGTAAACAAGTCGCCAGCCGTTTGAGGTCTGGGTCCTGTAAACTCTCAATAGTCTGCCACACACCCTTAGACAGGACATCTGTAAAATGTACAACAGAGATAACATTACAAATTTTCTAGACCAGCGGCAGACAGTCTATGTAGACAACACCAGCATAGGCTTGGTCACTGCTATTATCTCTAGCTTTATGCACCATCTTAATTCTTGACAGTATCCCAAATGGGTCAGAGCTATAATCCAACTGGACATGAGCATTATACTGAGAACGTGTGTACCATTGCCCAACAGAGTGTACCATTGCCCAACTGGGCACATGTGTGTACAATTGCCCAACTGGGCACATGTGTGTACAATCGCCCAACTGGGCACATGAGTGTACAATCGCCCAACTGGGCACATGAGTGTACAGTCGCCCAATTGGGCACATGAGTGTACAATCGCCCAACTGGGCACATGAGTGTACAGTCGCCCAACTGGGCACATGAGTGTACAGTCGCCCAATTGGGCACATGAGTGTACAATCGCCCAACTGGGCACATGAGTGTACAGTCGCCCAACTGGGCACATGAGTGTACAGTCGCCCAACTGGGCACATAAGTGTACAGTCACCCAACTGGGCACATGAGTGTACATAACCCAAATGGGCAACAAACTGTCCAGCTCCACTGAGTGACATATTGCTAACAAATACACTCAACACATTGAAAAATCACAACACAAAGCTAACACTTTGGTATTTGGCACCTTATTGTTAAATAACACAGCACCTGAACGCCCAGGAACAAACAAGCCTTCTATTAAGGGTAACTCCATTACATGTGTAACATACTTCTCAAATTGACCACCAGATGGGCAAATGATGGGCCAGAATGGAGCAGATGACCAGTGAGGAACAATTAAAGTACCCTGAGCGCCACATATTTGTGCGTGTCGAATGACTCTAGGGATCAGTACAATTGGCGGACACCACCAATTGTTTTCACCTTGCCAATTAACCGTAAAAGCATCTACAGCTTCTGATCCCGGGTTCCAACAGCGACTATTGAATCGAGGTAACTGTGTATTATCACAGCTAGCAAATCTATCCACAGTATATGGACCCTACAATGCATCTAGCTGTTCAAAAACTTGTGGATTCAACATCCAATCATCTAAATCAACAATTCGGCTGAGATAATCAGCTTGTTCGTTTAGTTCTCTAGGAACCCATTCGGGTTGCAGGTGAATGTGAGAGTTTATTGATAAAGCAAAAATCTTTAGGGCAATTGCTTGGAGATGTGGTTGGCGACTGCCAACTTGCAAAATGCGAACTACATTCTGGTTATCCGAAAACCATCGAATGCACAAATTAGCCAATTTCTTGTCGAGTGACTGTAGCACTCGCCAAACCGCAGTTAGCTCACGCCATGTAGAGCTCTGTTGACTTTCATCGAAGCTCCATTGACCATAGGCTACATAGTGACCATGCTCCACTATATACCCTCCATAGCCAGTATCACTGTCATCTGAATATACTACCCTTACTGCTGAAGGAGAGTGCCATATTGGTTGAGCTTTGTAGTCAGCAAGGCTAGCTGACCAGAATTCAAGCTCGCTTTTTGCCTCTTCTGATAGTGTGAGCATACCACACCACATTTGTCTAGATTCGAGGACTGCATATAAACTACGAGTCATAAAACGACTCACTGGACCTACAGCGAGGCCCATTGATATTATTCTACCCACAATACTAGCAAGGAATCTGGCTGACAGGCTGGGCTTTAGTACTGCTTGTCGAAGCATGTCTAATAGCTTAACTATTTTTTCCTGTAGAACCTCTACTTGACCTTGTGCTAAATCAAGTACAAAACCCAACCATTGCAGACGCTGCGTAGGCTGCCAGACTGATTTTTTAAAATTTGCTTGAAAGCCAGCCTGTTCTAACGTAGCACAAACTATTCCGCTGGCTCTGCTTGCATTAGCTTCACCTACGGCGGCACCTAGACCATCATCCAGATACACCACAATCCTAATACCCTGTCCTCGCCAATAACTGACTAGAGGACGAAGGAGTTTAGTAAACATGTAACAAGCAGTGGACAAACCAAATGGTAAGACAGTAAATACATAGTAAGCTCCCTGCCACGAAAAACCAAGGTACTTTTGGTGTATCGTGGCGATATCAACATGGTGGTAACCGGACTTTAAATCAAACGAAAACAGGAAATCACCCTTTTCAAACAACAACATTGCAACTGTTAAATCTTCATACTTAAATCTTTGCTTCCACAAAAATCTATTCAGGTGACGAAGATTGATTACTAAACGCTTCTTCCCACTGCTTCTTTCAACCACGGACAATGGACTACAAATATACGGTACTTCCAATACTTGTTTTACACACCTGTTCATCATAAGCTCTGACACACTCTGCTGAACAAAGTCAGCATTAACAATTGCAGATTGCTGATTACATTGTATGTTAGGGGTTGGCTCACTCTTCAATGGAAGCACATAACCTGATTCAATTGTATTCAATACTGTGCTGGGAGCCTTCAACACCTCCCTCCAGAATTGGATTTTCTCTTTTAGTCTACCCTGAACAGACATATCACAACAGTCTGGGTTTACAGCCTCAGCCTCCCATGTTCGTCTATCTACATGAGGCTCATCAATATCATCTACTAGCTCATCAACAACACACTCAGAATCAATGGAGCTACCATCACCACTACTGGATCTCACCAACTATTCCTCGCCAGACACGACAAACATTGGGCAAAGCATACCTTACTGTGACATTTATTTATTATTATTATTATTTTTTTTTTATATATCACTTACTGCTTTATTATCATTCCGACCTATTCATCCTTGCCAGGACCGTTTTTGTCATGAGCTATGTTCATTTCTTCATTACGGTATCCTGTAGTCCTAGGGTACATGCTTTTCACATTTACTGCATTCACACAAACTGCCACTTCTATTAAAAAGTTGGTTTCTCCCCCTTGATAGAACTAGACACACACATAACACTACGTGAAGGATACCACTTCTTGCCGCTCAGGGCTTGTCCTTCTCTTCTGGGACAAAAGCTGTGGAGATGTCCCATCTCGCCACACGTAAAACATGGGCCCAACGGGCGACTCTTGGCCACTGCCGGGATCAATCCAGGACGTCTGGGCACCTGGGTAGTACTGCTGACACTCGAACTGGGAGTGGCTACACTGCGGGGTTGCTTCGCAGGAGTTGGTCTGCCTGCAACCTTCCTTCGCTTAACCGACTTCTTCTCTGCCGCTTTCTCGGCCTTTTCAATTCTTTTTTCATCCTCCGAGTTGTCGGCAAGCTCGTCCGCGCGGCAGTGTACTCCGTGACGACCGCCCAACCGAAGTCGGACCGGTCCGCTAACTTTATTAGCTTCTGCCTTTCGGCAATTCTCTTCGCACCTTTCTCCAGGGCAGCTTTAGCACACGTTCTACCGACTGCGAAGGGCGAGGCTCTCCTTCAAGCTCGTCCATGGCCTCCTGAACTGCATCCTCCACTTCGGAGTTGAACTTTGCCTGTGCTTCGTTTCCCTTCTTTTGTATTGGTAGGGTGCCTCTGCAGACCGTGATTTCTTGACGGCTTTAGCCGCAGCTTCATCTTGACTGCGGCAGACCTGATTTTGGAATTCCGCCAGCTTAGTATCCATCCTGGCTTGGGACGCTTGAATGGCGTCCATCAACTTAGCGAACTGATCGCCAGTGATAGGAGGTGGGCCAGGTGGCAGAATGCTCGCGCTTGCTCCAGTCGCGGTTGTGATAGTCGTGCCACTGGAGGAAGGCGGATGACTACTAGCAGTAATAGTCGTCGTACCAGTAGTGCTAGCCGAAGACATGACTACTGATAGCGGGTATATAGTAGAATATAATAGAATATAAAACGTTCTAGTTGTACAAACTGAGTGGCTGCACGTTGCCTAGGAATGATTAACTATCATACCTGTACACCTTATATACCAACACTCACGCATGCACCATGCATGCAATTATCCTACAATATTCGGGAGCATATTTCCTGTCTAATTCCTGTGTCAACCGACAGGAAAGTACATTACTTGCAAAAGTCATGAATAAAACAAAACTCGAAAATCACGTGCGCATACAGTTAATAAAAACCTAAAAATCACGTGCGCATACTATAAATGCTTACGTGGTTTGCGAAGATCTTGCATAACGGAAGCGAAAGCAGAAGTATGACGTTGGCCAATCAAACGCACGTAGGCGTGACTAACTGAAGCTGTACACGTGATGAAAACTGAATTTGATTGGCCAGCGTCACACTTTCGCTTTCGCTTCCGTTATTGAGTGAACAAAGACAAAGACAATCCCGGCCTTCCAACCTCCTCAGGAGCTCTACGGCGTTCGATACTCTCTCGAAATTATCTATGCTCTTGGTGTTTCCTCCTCCATGATTAAAAATCCTGCCTATCTTAGTCGTTACATACTGATACTTCGTCTGCCGGACGGCACTACATGGCGACTCCTCAGCGTAAGTCACTATACTCCAGTGTTTGTTTACAATCCCATGTAGATTTTTTGATAATCAATTTTTGGACAGCATGTATCCGGCATGTATTAATAATTTTTTGAACGGTTTCTATTGTAGAAGTTGAAACAGCGAAGGCGGCGTGCATGGTGGCAATGACTTGTAGCTACTGAAAAGTAACCTGGGTTTTGTGAGAGGACTCCGGAAATTATGCTCACACAGTAGGTAAACTTATAGTAGCCTCGTCCCCGGCCCTGAAAACAAATAGTCAAGAAGCAATTTTAATGGGCGCAACAGCAGATAACTTGTTTCAGCTATTTTCAGTAGATTGTTCTGTTGCCTTGATCTGGAGTGTAAACAATGCACACCTGAGCTCTATGCAGTTAGCAAGTTTGTTGTCATAGCCAATATGTTTGTGGTTGATAGTTTGGTTAGTCTTGTGTAAACTAGATGATTGTATATGGACAATGTGGAACGAGCCTGAGTGAGTGCATTGCAGATGATCTCTAGTCATTGTTTGATAACTATAGGTTTGATACAATGCTTCTAGCTTTTGGCAAGTAAGTTTCTTGTACGTGAAGTATGAAACAGCAGCAAGCAGTTCCGCATCTCATGATTACAACTGTCCAGCTTCGATCGCGGCACGGAAGTTAGTGCTCCGGTACACTCTGCCAGTTATGAGTTGGTGTAGAGAAGGCGTTCAACGAGCAACTATATACGGATCCATGTATTCATGTTGTTGGCATCAAAGTATTGTGGAAGTCTCACGATAATTTTAGTGGAGCCAAATCAGTATCATGAGAATAGAACAGAATAATAGAATAGAATACCTATCTCAGTTCACAGCAGCAGCTATTTATGGACATACAAACACAATGGTAAAATGTTGCTATTGTGACCAGCACAATGCATGCATAGTTCATGATAAAACCGGTGTAGTTCAATAGTTCAGACAAGGTGTCTCCACATCTCCCCTTCCTTTTGCTTGAGTACGAGACCTTGTCATAATGGGGCTTGTTCTGATGAACTTAATTCTGCAAATCGATCAACATCTTTCGAAGAACTCTTGGCTTCTGAAGATTCTGAGGTATCAGGATCTCTGGACAATGTGTCGGCAGTATACAGCAGTTTCCTAGGAATGTGTTGGATGTCGTAGAGAAAACGAGATAGTCGCAGTCTGAATCTGAGAATGCGTGAAGGTAAGCTGTCCAAACATTTGGATCCTAGGAGAGAGACTAGTGGTTTGTGGTCAGTTTCCATACACTCAGATTCTTTTCCCCAGGATATAATCCGAGAATTTCTCGCAAGCCCATGTTCCGGCTAGAGCCTCCTTCTCTATTTGGGCGTATCTTGTTTCTGTCTCAGATAATGACCTCGAAGCATATGCCATGAACTGGTCTCCATGCGTCTTTGTTCTTCTGTAGAAGAACTGCTCCCAGTCCATAGGACGAACTGTCTGCTAAGATCTTAATTTCAGCATCTGGATAATAGAGTGCAAGAACAGTTGGGTTAGACAATTCAGCTTTCACGTGATCAAACGCTTTCTGTTGATCAGGTCCCCAGGTCCAGCTGTTCCTTGAACTTAGTAAAGCTCTCAGTGGTTGTGTAGTGTCAGATAGGTTCCACAATGTAAACTAACAAGGAAAAAGCATGGAATGATAACACGATTGACTTGCTAACAGACCATAGATCCCTACATCAGTGGCTGTATATATTAAGATCAATATTTTTTTAATAATCTGAATGCTCATTAGGTGTCAGTCAACAGCAACTAGCTGAACTAGCTATAGCCAACCACAGCAGCCACTGATGTAGGGATCTATGGTCTGTTAGCAAGTCAATCGTGTTACCATTCCATGCTTGTTCCTTGTTAGTTTACATTGTGGACCAGTGGTAGATTCACAACCCTACGTCCTTTTGATTTCGATAGAAATCTTATTAATTTTCTTATATACAGGTTAAAAGGACACTCATCTACCTTCTAACTGAACCATACAAAGTTGCTACAGCGGCGACTGTTGGGCTGTACAAGGTCCAAGTTTGAATTTTGTTCCAAGAGATTGGACCTATCATCGGGCAATCGTTTTTTTTTCTTGCTGCAACTGTGCAGCAGCGCTTTATTTAGTGCTATTGCCGCCTCTTTATCCATGATCACAGATCAGAAGCTTTCAGCCGGATATTGCTGCCCTTCACCAGCTAATACATAGTTAGGCATAATTATGCTATCAGCACTGCCTGCACTGTTGCTGCGAGGCAAATTCCAGCGTGGTCGTAGAAGCAGCACTAGCAGTTACTCACAAGACCTAAGTTACTATTCAGTGGCTACAAGTAGCCACCATGCACGCCGCCTTCACTTTTTTAACTTCTGCAAACCAAAAATACATGAAGTCCAAAATGATTACAAATATTATAGTTAACACACAACTGTACGTTTCTCCTCACAGCAAATAGCAGCATACCTATAAATGATAGCAGGTACAAGCCTAACCCTCGTGCTAGACACCAAACCATTTGTGTTGATGATAAAATATACATGTGGGCTGGATTGGTGGATGGTATGAAACAAGTTCATGACAGTGAAGAAAAGACACGGTTTACATCCTGTGTGGAGGTGTTCCACTCTGAGAGAGGAGACTGGACACGTCAGCCAACAAGTGGAGCTCCTCCACTGGGAGTACGTGGATATGGCTGTACTGCAATGGGTGATGCACTCCACTTTTTTGGTGGTTTCTGTAACCATGGTTCTTGCTTTCATAACAGTGTTCACTCATTGAGCACATCGTCCCTACACTGGGTGGAGTTATCACCCACCACATCAGAGGGTGGGGCACCGATGAGAAAGAGTGACTGTGGTACAGTAGCGTTTAAAGATGGAGAGGAGGACATCTTGTACATAGTAGCAGGGTATGGTCCTACTCCATCATATCATCAGTCTGGAGCACAGTATGAAGCTGTTCCTAGTATACCTCATGTCAGATGCAATGAGCATCACATGTTCTCACTGAATACAAGTGAGTGATACTGTACATACATGTACTATAAGCAGAGACAGTGGTTGTGAGGATAACATAGATACCATTATGTAATTGGGAAATTTTTGGTTGTTTAATTCATGTTTAATATTTTCATGGGTCGACTTGCCTCCGCGAAAAACTTTAGCAACAAAACTTTATTATAGTTATCAGCAAAATTATGCACAGCATATATGTGAGTTTGGCTTCTTAGACAAGTCTGTTGCTTCTATACTGATTCCACTAACAAAAAAGATGCGTTTTTTCATGGTTATACTGTGTATGCAAGAGTGGGGGCAGAAGAATCCTGCATGCCCATGAATTTGTTCGTCAGACCAAGACACCCATGGAAATCTTTGGATATGTTCCTGACAGCAAATTAGTAGGTAAATAAATTATTTCTCGCTGGCTAATTATAAAGGTAACTCCAGACAGACACTACTTCAGCTGCAGCCAGCTCAGTCTTGAGCATAATCTTCCAGCATACGCTTTGGCCTAAAACGTGTTTAAATTTTTTGTTGAAAAAATTTACTTGTTTAATTATCATGATTATCATGGTGCAAAAATCCATGAAAAATGTTAACAGCAAAAGTTTCCTGATTTACAGTATATCTCATGCCTACCTACTGTGTACATTTGCATACAAGGTAGGCATGGGAGGCATGTTTATTAAAATCCCAGTTAACCCTTTAAGCCATAATGACGTCCTTTGGCGTCATACATACTTTAGACCTCATAACTTTATCAAAATGTGCTAAAATGAAGCCAAAAAAGTTAAAATCCAGTTGTTTTCGGTGGACGTACGTTTCCCACTAAACGTGTTGCTACCTGGAATTTTTCTATGGGTTTGGTGCAAATTTCACCTTAATTATATTTTGCAAAAATGATGGCCAAAAATATTTGGCTTCAGAGCACTTGGAAAAACACATTTTCTATGAAATGGGCACCATTTCAACTCACATACATGTAAGCCACTGCAATTTCTATGTATTTTTAGTAGCCAGCCCCGAAGTACTAAAGTAGAGCAAAATTTGACGAAACGGCTGCACTTTATCAGCTTCAATTCTGCAGTGAGAGGGGCATCCTGAGCTACTTGAATATGGGCAGCTGCGGCTACTCACTTGCAAAAAAAAAGCAAATTTTAGAGCAGTGGCACAAAAACGCACGCGAGAAAATTATTAGTCAGCATTTACGTTGTTAAAATTTCAGAAAGATAATTATTTTAGTATTTAAAGAGTTAATGTTCACAAAATAGCCAGTGGAGGTGATGTGTTGTTCACCTCTTGCAGGAGAGTGGAGTTCACCAAACATTACTGGACAGCCTCCTCCACCATGTTCCGGTTTCACACTTACTCCAGTGGGTGAGAGAAAAGCTGCACTGTTTGGTGGTAGGAGTGGATCAGAAGCCATCAGTGATGACCTGTTGATAGTTGAGCTGAGTAGAGATACTGTGGTGAGTGTTATGAGGATTGTGTGATAGTGTGGGTTATACATTGATCAATACCAACACAAAACACTATTCTACTGTATACAGTATAGGACAATAAAAAATGAACATATCATTGTCGTTGTACAATAGTCATGCACATTAATTTTCTAATAGTGTGAACTGTGAATACTTCGTAACAGTAGATGATGTCAGTGGCGTATCTAGGATTTGCCAGAAGGGGATGCTGAATATGGGCGCGTAAAGCGCCCCCGAAAATTATTCTAATTAATTATTCATGATCAATTAATTTTCGCTTATTTTGCGTTAATAATAATTTTTTATTGTGTAAATATCGGTTATAGCGTGACCGCGAGTAACGATTTATCTGTTATAGCGATGAAATCACGAATAATCAAAAGCAAAACGTTACCTCACCATACAAATTGTATCGGTTATAGCGATCTCGCCTATAGCGATAAACCTGTTATAACGATAGGAAGACGCAAGGCAAAACGTACAAAACTGTATAAAAGATGACCGCTTATAGCGATTTCCGACCACGCCCATGTGGGCGTTTCGATTATTGCAGTGCGCGCGTGCGTGCATGCAGCCTGAGCCTGAGCCATGACATTCTTAGGCGCCTGGTAGAACTTTCCGCCATAGCTAGCTGCTGAGCTGCAGTATCAGAGCTAGTTCAAATGGCTGCAGTGCCCGCGCGCACGTAAGTTACGTAATTATTAATAGTAAATGAATATTAATTAGTATCGAGCATAACGATATACTGCTTATAACGATAGAATCACCGAAAATCAAAGACCCACGCTATAACCGATACGTACTGTATTTGGTTAGTGTAATTGGTGCAGTGTGCGTTATTTAGAACTGTACGGCACTTGCTCTTCGATGAAGATATAGAGCCTGAGGTTAGGTTAGCCAGTAGCCTGCTACTTTATGAATGTTAATTAAGAGGGTGCTGGAGCACCCTGAGCACCCCCCTAGATACGCCACTGGATGATGTAACTGTATACATACAAATAGCAGCATATTGTGTACAGTGTAATCACATTCACTATTGCTAACACATCATGCGTAGTTGCAAGCTGTCCTGGGATGGTCGGGACAGTCCTGGAAAAATTGCTCTTGTCCCGCTAGTGAGAAAAGTGGGTTGTAGGTTCGAATCTAGCTCAGGGATCTTTTTTTATTGCGTGTGCAAGTAAAAATAGATCGAGGTTTGTGGGCTCAAATCCTTGTGAAGAAAATCTTTATTATGAGGCCCCAAGTTCAAATGCACTTGAATAATTAATTTCATAACAACCTCTGGTGACGTATAGTAATGGGTGTGGTCAATAAATTAGTAGGTGTGTCCAAAATTAGTTGGTGTGTCCAAAATTAGTTGGTGTGGTGGTCAAATGTCCCGGATACCAATTTTTGAAAGTTGGCTATATACTTTGACCATGTCTGTTATAAAGTGATAACCCAGGATTGGTCTGCTTTTTATCTTACCAGGACTGGACCAGGATCAACAAACCTATCAACCGATCAGTGAAATGGCCTAAGAGAAGGTATTATCACGCTGCCACATGTGTGAGTGGTCCACTACTAGTGATAGTGGGAGGGCGCAGTGATGGGCTGAGTACTATCATCAGTGACTGTTGGATTGGTGACCTCACTACAAACCAGTGGAAGAAGGTATAGTGTTTGTATCTTAGACACTTTCAAGATTGATTTGATATTGTATACATTCTTCAGCTATCCCTCCCTGACTCCGTGACTGAACGATACTTCCACTCACTTTCTGCTCTACAACTATCACCACACAGTGTGTTACTGGTAGTATTTGGTGGATGGAAAAAGCCTGGTTGTCCTATCCTATCTCACACTGCCCTTATTGAATTGAGTGAGCACTCTCAATGTATTGTCCGTACATTCAGTACAGCAGCTATAGTGACAGTGTAAACAGATAATTATAACATCTCGTCTCTTCCTTGCAGTTCTACAAGAAGATGGCGTTCAGTGGGTGGTGGGTAAAATATTCTTGGAAGACAAGGGGAAGATGATACAATACTATGGTAAAATTATGATGAAGCATCCAGTTGGCTCAGTAGATTAGTAGATTTTGTACTGCAATGATACTGGACATGCTTTGACAACACAAAGCTACTGCAGTTATTTTACAGTTAAAGTATACTGCAACAAGACTACTGCTCTCATTGCTGTGAGAATACTGCTACAAATATCCACAAACACAGCAACTGCAGATGCATGTACATGAATACGGATTTCTGTATAGCAATCACAATGCTGTGCTTTAGTTATGCAATCAGAAGCCAATCAGTGCTGACCACAATTCAACTGGGCGTGTCTACAGTGTTTAGCATAGCACAGCACAGGCACGCCACGAGTGAGATAGCTTCCATAGCTTGCTTACACGATTTCTCTGGACCTGCGCTGATATCCTGTAGTAAAATTCTAACCGTCTAATCAGCTTCTAGGAAGTCAACTGTGGACAGCTTTGCCATTGGAGAAGTCCAGATCGCCAGCAACGGTAAACAAAGTAGGAAAATCACACCATAACTCGAGAACGAAGCTTCGTATGCAAGTTTTAAATTTTTGAAAAGCGAAATAATATCGAGTTCTACTTGCATTGCTAGTTTCAGGGCTCACCATTCAGCGTGCGCTGCAAAACTGAACTAAATGATGGAATGACTGACAAACAAATGAACTACAATGTACTGCTTGTTACTGTATGCCTCGTGGCTCCGCCCACTGAGGCATAATAATAAACAGTTCGTGTACTGGTTGAACAGGTTGAAACGGCATGTTCTATACTTGTATACTTGTTTATTGAATGGAACGTATACTGTGGAAATTATAATACCAAGCGTACATATTTAAGAAGAGTGTTTAACCAGTTTGATCGCTGCATAAATGCACTGCATACCAAGTAACGTAACTTTCGGTGAGGTTTCATATACACGAGAAAGCACCTTATCCTCACGAATTTTTTTCAAGCATGCATACCTAAGACTAAGACTACGAGTGGACACCAAATGAAGATGACAACAATTTTTTTGAATGGAGACTACATAAATTATTACAAGCACGTTCATGAGATTGTCCCACATAAAACCTCACTGGAAGTCACATTACTTTGTACACAGTGTTTCTATGCAAGTGTTGGAGGTTAGACACTCTCCTTAATCTTAATAATAATTTAGGCACTCGACTATAAGGTTATTTCATGGACTATAATTTTTGTGAATTAGCACTTAACAAGAAGTTCATGAAATAAACAGCTCGTGAATAAACAACGCCCTACAGTAGCGTCTTATACCATTTTTTAATAAAGATAATTATTTTTTGTGATGCTAATAATAATTCAGGTGCATGCGCTTATATTTCCACAGCAAGGAATTTGCACTTGTATACGTGAGATGTGCTTAACAAAAAGCGTTTTTTCGATGTTGAGACATGCAGCACTTAAAGACAATGTACACCTATAAGCAAACAGCTACTAACAAAGCACCAATACAGTATGTACACAGTATATAGTAGTAGTACTTGCATCGATCAGCTCATGTTCTTAATCTTGACAGTACCATGCATCTACAGCACCTACAGTGGTGTTATTACCCATGCGCAGTATGCGCTAGGGTTATGTGTTTGTGTCCGTCTATATGCATATATTATGTGCAAAAACACACCTGTTTGCGTCTTACCCCTCAAAAATTTCCCCAAAAACACTCTCCAGCTTCTTCACTGAATTTATAGCACTATGAAGACGTTTTCTGTGCTGGCAAGCCTTGCTCGAGCGGCTAATTCATGCCTTTCTAAAGCTGTGTGTCCTTGTAAGAGCAATTTACGGCATTGTGGGCGTGTCATCCAACCTCCTATCAATATTGACGTCCTGGTCTGCACTCAGTCTCACATGTACCGTACGTCAAAGCCATGGTTAAACTTCTTGAATCCTGAGGCCTTTGATCACAGGGTATCAGTCTTGCCTTCTGTGATGTGCGAATCAACTGTTAGTCTGTTAGTGTATGTATGGTAGCTATGCTATCATCAATTTATCTGGAGCTGTCTATGCCTCTTATGGACTATGGCTGTTGCAGTATTGCTGGAATAGTCGTGTACTAACTATGTAGATCTTAATTAGCTCAGTGCACGGGTATGTATTCATTAGAACTCTAGTTACTTCATGCAACAGCCTTCAGGTGCAGTAAATCTCCTGCACATGCATGGATGCATTGCTTCTATACACACTACGTGTATAAGAATGACCAATTAAGAAATACATTATTATGCAGCTATTTAGCTAATACTAATTGGTTTTACTATTTTTCTGTATAGATGGTGAGACTAACTTTGCCATTGTTAAGGAGCACATCAAGCAGCAAGGCAGTGTGGACGTGCTCTCACTCAAGTCGTATCTTATTGGTCCTTCCCGTGTTGGTAAAACTACCACTCGACGTCGTCTCACAGGAGAGATTGATTACTTGTCACCCGATGAGATTGTTCCTAGTACTGGCATTGATGCTCCTTTGACAGTACAACTGTATCATGATACTGAGCAATCATCTGTGCTCATAAGTGAGGGTTGGACATGTCAGGGATTAAGTGAACAGTGTCGAGCAATATGCAACTGCATCCTTAACACTCAGTCTAGCAAAGCAGATAGTACTGGACAAAAGAATGCAACTATGGGAAAGTCAGGAGAGAAGTCTGAAAAATCTTCAGTAAAATCATTTCCTGCAACTTCAGCATTGCAGCTTAAGAGTAAGGCATCATCAACTTCGGAGGCTTCTGTTGACTTTTCAGCTGAAACTGAGTCCTCAGACAGTGACAGTTCTTCAGAATTATCTGTTGACACCACTACACAGTCGAGACCAGACCCTGAAGATGAAATTACTTCTGCACTTCGTTTGTTAATCGAAGAGAAAGATTGGAATACAATCAGAAAAGTTCTAAAAAGCGATAAATTTACTCTTCTTCACATTGTTGATATTGGAGGACAACCCGAATTCCACGAAATATTGCCTCTCCTACTGCACGGTCATGCTTTAAACCTAATTTTTCTTGACATGACCAAAGATCTGGACTCTCTTTACACAGTGATTTATAGTGATCATAGTGGTTCTAGCCCATTACAATACCAGTCTGAGTTCACTATCAAAGAGATCATCCAGCGCGCTCTTCATAGCATCACGTTACTTCAGTCAAATACAGATTATAGCCAGTTGGCAGCTATTCTCGTTGGTACTCACCTTGATAAGTGTAGTGAGGCAAATATACTGACTCTAGAGCGGTCAATTCGTGATAATTTTAGCAATTTTATTGAAGACAGCATATTGTGCTCATCAAGCAAGCAAGGAGAGAAGTACATATATTTAGTTAATAATGTCAGTGGAGACTCAAGCGACATTAAGGGGCTACGTGAACTGATTGAAACCACTGTTCACAACCGGTTTAATCCTAAGAAAGTTCCTACTGCTACTTTGCTGTTGCATCTGATTCTTCGTTTGAAATTCGACCCTTCTCCTGGATGGTGCAGTTTGGAAGAATGTATCAGTATAGCAGAGCATTGCGGAATCTCTAGAGAAGACCTCACCAAGGAAGGTGGCATCCTTCAGTACCTACACGACAGCTTCGGTACCATTCTTCATTATCGTGGCTTGAAGATTGGTCTGCGAGTCATTGTGAACACCAATCTCATCACGCATCCGCCTGCTGAGCTTTTTGCAACTGCGTTCGGTACCAATGAAAGTGAGCGAGAGACAGCTGAGAAAATGCGGCGTACTGGAGAAATCCCACATCGTCTAATGACTAAGGTATGTTCCTCAAAGAACTATCAGTCAGCAGTTGATGAGATTCCAACTGATGAGATTGTAGAACTACTAACGTCACGTTATATCCTCTATGAACATGTTCAATTAGAAAATGAAAAGCGTTTCTACTTTCTTCCTTGCCTTCTTTACCCTGATCACAAGGTCAATGAGCAATCTCAAGATCCAGTATTTCTTGATAGTCTCACCTATCCTCCCATCCTGCTCATTCCAGAGACAGGATTTGTTCCCCTTGGACCGTTTCCTGCCACAGTAGTCAAACTGTCTCAGAGCAGTCACTGGACACTGGCTAAGCGTCCACGGTTTCGAAATCATATTCGCTTTTTCTTTCAATTACCAACAGAGCAAGTTCTAGATGTTGAATTACGCTCTCTTTCCACACACCTGGAGTTTAGTATTTCTTGTGAACCAATTAACCCTTGCTTGATCCCCGAGTGTCTTCATGAGCTTAGAGAGTGCTTTGACGAAGTTTTGTCATTTTATCCTCATACGAAAAGGTTGAAGTGGGACTTTGGGTTCTACTGTCCTCATGCAATACAATCACGTCGATCTCCTCATCCTGCTTGTTGCAAGACGAAGGACAAACCACAGAGTGTGATTTGTTCTCTGGAAGGTTGTAAAGATGGACCTATTAACCTACAGGATAAACACAAGTGCTGGTTTACTGTGAGTGAATGTATTAAATAGTTGTGCATAACTGTGTTAACTTAGCACTCTCAGCCTGCAGAGCTATAGAATGATAATGATTATAATGAGGGTCACAGCTGGGTAAATTATGCTACATGCATGTGTTACAATGTCATGTGTGTAGCCTTCAACTTTCTTGTAATATCACGTAAGAAAATTATGACTACATTATGAAGCTCAATACATAGCAACATAAATTTTTCGTTAAATTATGATGGAATTGCATGTATACTAGTTTCACTTAAAATTAATAATGAATATTGAATTGTTTAGCTCTCGTCTGTATTTTGTTACTGCAAACAGCCTATAAGATTACTGATGATGTGATTTTTTTCTTCACTCACAGAAAATGTCTCTTCAGGATATAGCGGGTTCGATTTCCTCAAGAACAGGTAGAGATGAAATAATTATTAGCTATTGTTATATAATTTGCATAAGCCAAAACTGACTTTAGTCTACTTAAATGCGATAAGGTACATACAATTAGTGTTAGCACATAGGAATTGACGTTTCTATGCTTATCGGTGCCATTATTGCTGGTCATGTGAGTCATATCTTTAGTGTTCTATCAGCTAGTCATGAGATGTGTTGAATCAGTTGTGTTAGTGACTGTGTTGTTACTGTCAGTACTGATGGTATTATACCAGTAGCTACTACAGTATCTGATGGACACACACCATCTCATGATCATGGTAACACTATATACCTGCTACTGCTGTCAATATGGCTCATGGTGTCTCATGTGTGTAGGTAGTGACACTCCCACTCTACTCAAGCTGAAGACAATGAAAGGAGCTGATGGTAAACCACTGAAGATAGTTCAAAAGATTGCTGCTCATGACTACACAACATTCGGTATGTGTCTCCTACAAGATGAGAATGGAGAAGAGGTTGTTCTGCTCAAGAAAAACAACATCCACGATGGAGCTGAGAGTGTAACAGAAGCTATCATCAGGAAATGGCTGACAAGTGATGCACCTACTCGTACATATCAATACTTGATAGAGTGTCTCAAAGATGCTGATCTGGGTGCACTTGCTGAGCTCATTGCACAAAGGTAAGCTACCAACAAACAGTGTTCACTCACACACTCACTCACTCACTCACTCACTTATTCACTCACTCACTCACTCACTCACTCACTCACTCACTAGCTCACTCACTCACTCACTCACTCACACACTCATGCTCACTCACTCACTCACTCACTCACTCACACACACTCACGCTCACTCACTCACTCACTCACTCACTCACTCACTCACTCACTCACTCACTCACTCACTCACTTGTTCATCTCTTTCTCAGATAAAGCTGTTCAGTGTCAGATCACTTCATTGTATACCAGCGGGACTGTTAGCAGTACTGATCAAGACTCATGTACAATATAACTGTTGTCCATGCAACTACTGCAGTCACCACTTTTTGTTGTATTTTTCAAATTCATCTTATTGTGTAGTTAGTTCTTACTCCTCACAGCAATCTAGTTCAACAACAATTCCCGCGCATTTTCATAACGTTAATGTATTCCAATTAGCTCTCACCTGGACACGCCTATCCAGCATGGTAGCACTAGCTAATCGTTCTCTATCTCTCTACTATCTACCACAAGGACAGATACATATCCTTCTTCACTATAATTATGATCTCTCAAGGCGGGTTTAGCGGTTCAGCAGCAGCCTCACGAGAAATCTAAGTCCTGGTGTCAGGAGGGAAGCAGTGCATGCAAGATCAGTCTCGTTTGAACTACGTACTGTAGTTTGTAGCCTCTGTGTTGCCTTCTCTGCTGAAACACTACCTCACACAATCAACTAGACACGAGATTCATCACAGTATCATCAGGTACGCTTGCCTCTCTTTCTGTCTGATTCTCAGCTGTTTTTCATTCTCTTATTCAATGCTGTGTTCTTATTCCTTGTTCAATCCAATCCTTGTGTGTTGTTCTAACATTGTTCATAAGTGTATTCAAAACATCCTTTAATTTGCTTGCCTGATTTTCAGTCGTAACTTAGTATTTTGATATGTTCTTGTCTCAATTACTGTGTGTCAGTCTCACTGACTCATTTCCTACTTGTTCTGACTATCTTTTGTTTTCTTTGCTCAGAGCCGTGGTTGCTATTTTAGACTCATTCCATTTCAAAGTAACAGAAGAGCATCAAGACAGTGAACCACCAGCTGAGCAACAAGAGGAGGAAGACAATACAATGGAGCTGACTACCTCAGAGGATCCACTCCACTATACTCAACACCATCCTATCTGGTCTGGAGTCAAGTCTAACTAAAGAGGTACTAACTATAGAATCTCAATTTAGTACTTGTACTATAGCAGCCGTTGAAACCTAGTTTTCGACTTCTAGCTAGTGTGCCTTTTCATATGTGAACCAAAGCTAAAAATACTAAACTATTATTAAGGTGCTCGGTCATTATTAATATTCATTAGGTGGCGCGGTTGCTATAGGCCAGATTTCCAGATGTAAAGCTCAAGCCTGCATGGACCTCATCATCCAGGTATAATTGTCATGACATGTATCATTCATCGTCAGCTCTCTTCCTCCCTCCCTCTCTCTCTTTCTCTCTCCCTCCCTCCATCCCTACTCCCTCCCTCCCTCTATTGTCTCGTTTGTATCAGAGCTAATTTTCGACCATGCCCGTGACCACACCCTCATCCGGTGAGTGTATCATCAATGTTGGTGTCTCCTCAGAATCTAATGGTTTGTGTTCCTCACTAGAGACACAGACCCATTCCAGTGTCTCGTGATCCACACCCTGGTACCCAGTATCAAAAGAGGACTACGATCGAAAAGACAGGTATTTTGAATTTATTTATCATTAGAAATATCAGGTTAATTTTTTGCTTCTGTTATCAGGTTACGATCCATGAGTTTATTGACCTATTGTCTCGTCTGGTTCGAGGCTATCCCTCACACAAGATCTTCTCTGAGCTATCATCACTCACTAACTCTGACCCAGAGGCCGATATACTTCAGAACATTCGTCACATTCAACTGCATCGTCGAACAAGAGCATTGCACAGACTCTCTAATGTTATATCAGAGGGCAAGCTCAGTCAAGCGACCCTCACTGGCTATCTCCTTCTTCTAGCTAGTAATGTTGTGTTCTCTCCTCTGAGTGCTAGAGAGCATAACCTACTATCAGAGGCTGTCAATGTTCTTAGTGCAATGGCTGGTCAGCTGCAGTGGAGTGCCTACTATCATCTACTGAAACACTACCTCAGACAACTATCAACTAGAAAAGAGATTCATCGTAATATTATCAGGTATAGCTTCATGACTGCTGGGCAGCTGGCCTTGTTTCTATCTCTGATATTGCTGTTTGCTTGCTTGTGATTCTTTGTGCCTCATTGATTAACCATTACATACCTACTTATACCGTGTTTTCACTGGGCACGGCACTGTTGGACAACAAGATACTTACTCATCCATCGATGATCAATGCGGACCTAAGTCAGACTAGCCCTCCTGTTTCCGCTACAAAAGTGGGGTGTGTTGTGCCAAGACGTGCCATAGGGTAGGTTCAACAGCTTGATTCGGCTCAGCATGCATTATCAAGTGTTTACACTAGCGCTTTGCTGGTCCGGTTATTATTTCCAGTGTAGACACGGTGTTTCTGTGTTATGACTTGATTCTGCTCATTTTCTTTGCTCAGAGCCGTAGTTGCTATTTTAGACTCATTCCATTTCAAAGTAACAGAAGAGCATCAAGACAGTGAACCACCAGCTGAGCAACAAGAGGAGGAAGAGAATGACGAAGATGAGAAAACAGAGAATGAGACATATCAGCTAGCAGCTCACTACCTCAGAGGATCCACTCCACTATACTGAACACCATCCTACCTGGTCTGGAGTCATGCCTCACTAAAGAGGTACTATTCAGTGGCGGATCCAGGGGGGGGAATTGGGGGCCAATTCCCCCCCCTTCGCGAGCACGTTTAATTAATTCATAGACTATTTTATTGATTGCCACGCCTCTCGATCGTTAACACGCGCACGAGCTCATACATATACACGACGAGCAGCTAGCTGGGGACTACTAGTACTGTAGTATCAAGTCTATAACCATGTTTCGCGGTCTGTCTTGCTCTCCAACAGCTACAGGCTACCGCGAACGCAGTTTAAACTGACGTATTCTAATGAATATTAATTAGCTATTTTTCAAAAAATCGCGCGCGCATTAAGTGCTTCCTCTCTCCACCGTTTAGCCCCCCTTTTTCGAATCCTGTATCCGCCCCTGCTATTGACCTGTCTATTCAGAAGAATACTGATTGACTTGTGGTTGCCTTTTCAAATAATACTGGATGATGTTATAACTTGATATGTGTGATAATAGTTTTATTGTCTTCCGTTTGTAGTCAGAGTACAAGTTTACTCATCACAAGGCAGAGGTGAATGAAGAGGCTGAGATGCTGAGGGTACCAGTTGCTATGGCAATGACTAAGCTCCTCCTCACTCTACCTGAGTCCTCTCTTCATGCCTATCTACCAGGGTGAGTGGAGGATATTGTGATGGTGTGGCAACATGATGGTGATGGAGTGTGTAGGTTGTTGTTGAAGGTGTGTAAGACGCTCAAGAATCGTAGTCGTGATGTGAGAGCTGTTGCTAGAGATACACTGCTGAAGATGGCTCACTCTCTGGGCCCACGCTATCTACAGTACATCGTGAAAGAGCTGAAGGAATCTTTAACAAGAGGCTATCAGGTGAGAGAGACAGTCAAATTTTGTAATTCAAATTTTCATTGTTTTTTTATTAGCTTCATGTACTGGCATACACTATCCATCACTTGCTAGAGGGACTCAGCCCCATTCTGAAACCAGGAGACTTGG